>VYZQ01059354.1:46636-79548 GCA_013400655.1 Mystacornis crossleyi
ACTGGCTTTAGTGCTATAATTATGTTCTTATTTACAGAAGAGTCTACGGCTGTAGAGAAGACAATGAGGCCTCTTACCAGGCTGAATATTCATTCTGCATTCTGGATTTTGGCATCAATAGCTGTGACATACTACTTTGATTTTTTAAAAAATATTAAAGAAACTATGCAAGCAGATAGGTAAGGTATCTTTTCTTACCGAAAAGTTGTGTTTTAGTCTTACAATCATACTCAGTTTGTTACATCTGGTCACTGTATTTTAAATTGTGGGTAAACAAGATCTACAATACGAATAGAGAAACCTGGGACGGTTCAGCCTGGATAAGAGAAGGCTCAGAGGCATCTTGTCAACGCATGTAAATACCTGAAGGGAGGGTGCAAAGAAGACCGAGCCAGGCTCTTTCTGGTGGTGCCCAGGACAGGACCAGAGGCAGTGGGCACAAACTGCAACGCAGGAGGTTCCCTCTGAAGATCAGGAAGCACTTTTTTACTGTGAGGGTGACTGAACACTGAACAGGTTGCCCAGGTAGGTTGTGGAGTCTCCATCCTTGGACATACTCAAAAGCCATCTGGACATGATTCTGGGCAACTGGCAGTAGCTGAGTTTGCTTGATCAGGGAGGTTGGACCAGATGACCACCTAGGCTGATATTATTGAACTAATTTTTAAGTAAATACAATGCTTAAAATTTGCTATAATTGTTTTTTTCTCTATAAATTCTACAGAGCCATCTTTGTAAAGGCAAAGTTTGCTCTGGTACCAGACATTTTAATACTGTACCTTGAAGTTTTCATTTAAGTCCAAGAAACAGCTGCCTGTTTTGTTGCAAGTGTTAGGGTTTGATTTTATTCTAATAAAAAACCCCCTGAAATTAATCTTTAACTGTCAAACAGAAATCAGTTTCTCTAGAAGTTCTCTAGATGACTTTGCATTTGGTCAGCAAAAGATTAGTGAAATAATTTCTATGATGTAATTTCTATTTCTAGTCTTTTTCTTTTAAATTATTTTCAATGGAATTGATGTGTGTTAAATATTTTTAGATAGCTTCAGCTGGAAGTGCTTTTAAAGGTCTCGTTGCTGTTGTCATTGTTATATTGGTATGTGGAAGTGGCACAGGGCCTTGCTGTGTGCTCTGAGGTTCTCTGGAGCTGCTCTCCCAGGCTAGTTACACTCTTCACATGGCTGACTGTGAAAGCAAAACTAGTGACTCCAGGATGTAATCAAAATTTGGGGTCAGGACCCTGTCTTCCTACGCTGCTTGTCTGGGTAGACCATGGCAACCATTTCTTAGTGCAGAACTCTCCCCTGGTAATACCAAGGTTCCAAAGTAGCACATTATGTTTGCTGTACCATTTCTGAGCAAATGTTACCTGAGTTGGAAGACCCTTGATTACCCTTTGTAATTTAGTAATCAAGTTATGGTAATAAGAATTCACTTTTCAAAATTTTTATTTGTTAATACAAATTCAGATAAGATTTTATTAAAGTGCATCTTCCTCTCAGTTTGCCTTTCCTGAACTAGTCTTGAAGTATGTCCTCAAAGAGGGTCAAAAGTTCCTTAGTAATCACATACCCTGTGTTTTTATGATTCTCAGTTTAAAATTCTGGATTTCTCTGTGATTTTCTTCAGCAGCTATAAAGAAAAATCTTCATGCTTCTTGTCTGTTAAATTTGAGAGTTCACAAACTGAAACCATATTAAAGCTTTTGGCAATATTTCTGTTGCACAAAGATCACCAGTCTAATTTATGGTGAAAAGCACAGTTGCAGTGGAGGCTATTTTATTTCATTAGTGACAAAGTGTTATTTGGTGTGGTAGTACAGTATATTCCTGACAAGGTCTGTCACACTGCATTTCCAAAATATTTGAGGGGAGAATAAATGAAAGGAATGTTTCACTGCGAAATTAAACACTGTTGTTTATATTAGACAGCTTTGAAGGGGAAAAAGTGTTTTGTAAAATTAAATTTTATAAAACCAACAGGAACTCTAGGCCACAATCTGTATTTCACAGATATTGTCTGTTCTGTTTGTAGACTGGAGTGAAGATTACTATGCGAACTGCAATGTGACTGTGCCAAACATGGTTTAACGTGCTTTTCTTCCCTCAGTTGGTGGCTTGCCTGTGGCACTTGTTTACTGGCTGCATGTTTATCTGTTGCCTTTTACTGCATACTGTATCTTGAGTGGTACTGTGGAATTCAGGACTATGATGAACAGTACCCTGCACTGATTCCTATCACAACAGCTACCTTTATAGCAGCAGCAATTTGGTGAGTTCAAACACTGTGTACAAACTTCTGCTAAACCTGTGCAAGTCTATGTGTTAATGGGCTCATTTAATAGGAAGTATAATTTCTGGAATTCTACTACGTGTATTGGTGACAGTACCAGTTCTGCGTAGCACAATTTCTTTCACTTTCAACTTTCATCCACAAAGCAAAAGTTGCAACAGTTGAAACTGTGTATTGTGTACTTGGAGATATATTTGATATTTTCTGTCTTGAAAATTTAGGGGGAAACTGAAGTTATCTTTTTTAATGTAAATTTCTCACCTCTGGCAGCTACTTGTGCAGTTTACAAATTAAGACAGAAGTGCATTCTCCATCTGAGAAAAAATTCAGCTTGATTAGTTTCTGTCAGAGTTTACTTAATTATCAAACTATCTGTGAGTAGCAAACATACACAAAATGTTAGACTTGTCTGAGAATGGTAGTTTTAATAAGAGATGCTTTACTTTGAGGTTATATGTGTCAGAACTGAGCAAATGTGCACGTGAATGAAGAAAGTTACATACATTGTGCCAATATATTTAGTTACTCTCTCCATGAAAGTTGATTTCCTCTTGTTTAGCTGTTGTATCAGAGTATCAGTGAGTATTTGTTGTGATGGTGAAAAAAAAGGAAGATTGAAGAAAATAAAGGTTCCCTATGGTTTATAATTAGTCAAATCTGTAATTCTTGTAATTCAGTTGTAAAATAAGTTGGTTTTTCCCATCTCTTCAGTTAACTGAAATCTGTCTGGGTGGAAGTTCAGATTAACGCTTCTCTCAGCTGCCATGTATGCCCATGGAAAAATCAAAGAGTAGGTCATTTCCAGGGCCTTCAGGCACAGATTTTCTGAAAGTAAAAGGTATCTTTACCCTTTACCCTTGATGTGTTTTGTTTTCAGAGACAAACAAGTGTTTTTCCAGGTTAATTTAAATCTTATTTCCTCTTGTGACATGTTCCCTTTGTATGCCTGATGTTTCCATAATATGACAACTGAACTTACCAAGTACTTTCTGCTTTTATTCCCAGTTTCAATGTTGCCTTATGGCCTGTCTGGTCGCTTTTGACACCTGTGTTGCTCTTCATTCAGTTCATGGGTGTTGTGATGCTTGTATCACTCCTGGGATAAGCCCTTCAGGTAAATAATTGAGTTGTTTAAGCACATGAAAGTATTTATCTTGTGGGAACTGCTTTGTTAGACATTTAAGGATTGGGAGGCCATTTAGGGTTTTCTTCTCTATGTTTTGTGTACATTCTTAGCATTTTCACATTTTGCGGCATATAGAGTAAGCAGAGAAAATGCCATTATCCGAAAGGGAAGAGTATCCTTTTCATTTCGCTAAGATTCCATTCTAGACATTGAAAAGAAACATCAGTGAGAGTGTATGGTTTGGGTTTGGTATAGGCCCAAAACCTGCAGCTTTTGCTGGGATAACCTCTTAGCAAAGCTGCTTGACCTGATAGTAAAGGGGAGAAGATATCAACATCTGTGTGCAAGTGCCTTCTCTATTTTTTTAATTAAAAATCTTTGTCGTATCTTTGTCTTTAAATATGCTGTTTTCATTTTCTGTGATGAACAGTCCAGATCAACCTGCTATCTGGAAAATTGCCAGATATGAGAAGTTCTTTGTTCTTTCTAAAAAGAACTTTTCAAAGGCAAACCCATCTGTTTTGTTGACTTGAAAAATGCATTCTCAATAACTGCCACACTGAAAGTGGGTTCCCACATATTTCGTTAGGATGTACTTATCAGACGAATCCTGTGAAATGTGAAAAGCTAAGGAAGACATCTAAGATGACTCAGTAAATGGGGTAAAGGATGTCCCCTGTATCACAGGCATCTCATATCATCCAGGGAAGCTGCTCCTTCAGCAGGTCTTGTTTGTTGTACTTCTCAAGGGAATGTGGAGGAAGCCTGTTTGGCTTTGCCTGCCATCACAGATCCTTTCTGGTGTGGAGATCCCTCAGCATTTTTAGGAGTGCAGCAAGAAGACTGTGCTGGATTTAGAGTGTAGCCTCTTGTACTGACACAGTTATAGGCAAAAAGTGTTTAATGCTGGGATGGTGAAACTCAGATTTTTTTTTTCCAGATGTCAAGAAACCTGATTTTTAAGGAGATTATTAACTTCTATTCTGACAAAACTCGTAGACTTCTGGAAAATACAATGCTTAATTCAGAATCTCTTTACTGTGGGAACTTGAGTCACACTTGCTGGTACAAACTTATTCATGTTTGTTGGTTCTGTCATTAGATGTGCTCTGTCTGAGCACTGGAAGTATGTGGGAAATTCTGTATTAGGTCAAACAATTCTTTGCCTAATAATTGGCACGATGTTATTACTTGGTGTGTTGCAAAATCATTAATTTATTTAGTACAAGATACAGCTTGTGCAGTATATAGAACCTTCAAATATTTTTTTAAAATTGGGTTTGTTTTTTTCTTTTCTTTCAGCTTCATGTGAAGGACTCAAGTAACTGTAATCCTGCGAAGTCTATGTCACTTTTGTTACATTCCAGTACTTCTGTTGTTTCTAATACTGCCTGTTTGCTCGACTGATATAGTAATTCTTAATCTACTTGGTTTATAAATCAATGGATATAACCATAGGAAAAAGCAACTGATTACTGAATAATTGAAAGATAAATAGGTTTTACATCTCTTAGTAACATGAGGCCTTTCATTTTGTAAAGCTTCTATTTATATTTGGATATTAAGCACATGGGTAGTAAGTAATAGCAACACAGAATAGTTAGTGTTGGAAGGGACCTTTAAATATTATCTCTGGGGGCCTCAGAAGTCACCTAGTCCAGCTTCCTGCCCAGACCATGTTGTTTGATTTGGAAGTAATTGATACTTAGACCAAGTGTTGTGGGGCTTTAATACTGTATTCTTTCCATTTGAATTGACAGGTAAAATACTCTTATCTGGAACCTGTGTTTGTACTTGTAAACTTACTTATAGGAGACCTTTCTTGATCTGTAAAATTTCTAATGTTATATGTATTACCTTGTAGGAAATACTTTATTAGCTAATGTCTTGAATTCAGATCCGCTAGTGTTTAAAAAGAAAGTATGGATAGGGGTAAGGGAAAGCTGGTTGACATATGGCAGTGCCATCAATGAAATAAATAAATTCTACTTGTGCTCATACAGTTTGTCCACAGCCAAAGGTAGATAACCAGCAACACAATGAACAATATTAACACCACACAAGAAATTTGGAACACGCATTAATTTATTTTGATGTATGCACTGTTTTTCAGTATTCAAGTTGTTTTTTCTTCTGTAAATTAACTTTCATTCTTAGCAGTGCCTGTAAATGAAGTTGCCATTTTCCTTCCTCAGCAATGAAGAAGCTGATATTAACCTAAAAGCTACCAGTTATACTCAGTTGGATAAATGAAATAGCATTTTATTTTTATTAGGTGTCTGTTCACATTGGCTGAGATACTTAACTGTCTGAAGACCTGGGCACCATCTAGTTGCCAGACCACTTTATGTAGATCGTTGTGTAAATACTTTCCCACCCATGCCTTTTGGAAAATAGGAGAATGTACAAATTTGGTATTGAAACTTGTTAAAAATCTACTCCTTGTGACTGTTGGTTAAAGTCTGGACTGTCAAAGGATACTGTGTTCTTCATTCAGACTTCCAAATTCACACCACAGCTGAACACAGGGAATGTTTAGTAATGAAAAAGATACACATTGTCTTTGGCTGGTACTGTTCCATTAAGGAAAACAGTCGCATCCTAATAAGTGTGTAATACAAAGGTTCAGATAAACCAATACAAAGTGCATTCAGCACTACTTTAAGTAGTTTGTGGAGTAAGTTAACAGCTTGATTTGTTTAAATGTAATATTTAAGTTTGCCAAAACCAGTTGTGCTTCATATCTTCAAAGTGCAAGTTGCTTATCTTCAGGTCTTCATCTTTCAAAAAGTTTTAACAATTTTATGTCTACATACACAGTACATTTGAGTAACTTTGCTTATTATAATACTTAAAATGCAGTATTGCTCAGGGATGGTTATTATAGCTGTATTTTTATTTGTCAGCTATATATATGCTCCAGGTGTTTTAAGTTGCCTTGTGATCTTGAAATAAAATTACTGTTTGCTACCTGATTTTTCAAATTCATTCTTTTGAGCATCTTAGTAAACTTTGTACAAAAGTGATCAATGTTTTTCAGTATTTAATTAACTGTCTAATTACACTTTCTTGGAGACTTCCAGCCCATCCTATTGTTTTTCTATAAAAGAGATGTTCATGTAGATTTTAAATACGGTACTTGACTCGGAATATCTTTGTCTTTCGTGCCCCCTCAGTGGGTTTATTGAAGGTGCAATGCCAGTCTGTTCACCTTTGGAGAGCTGTTTGCCCTCTGACTATTTTGATGTCGTTCTGAGAATCCCAGGTAGATATGCTCATTGTACAAAGTCCTGCAAAATCTTTCAGTAACAGTTCTGAGTATCCAACACAATACTCATTCACTTACATGCTCAAAAAGAAAGAGTAAGACCTGCTTGGCCAGAACAAGGACCAGTCTATCTTGGTGTTTGGCCTCCAAGTTATGCTCGGCACCCAAGTACCTAAAGTTAAGGGCATTCAGTTTAAGTAGAGAAGGGTCAATACTGAAGGTGTGTATAAATATTGGGAAAATGAATAAATAAGAAGTGGACTAAATTCTGTGGAAGTTTTTGCTACTTTGAGCTTGGTAGTTGCTTCTCCAGTTAGCTGTTGCTATTATACTGTGTTGTCAGAAAGGTAAATTGCTGCTTTTGAAAGGTCTAGAGAATTCCTCAAAACCGAGGTTCTGTACTACCAATGGAAGTACCGATTGCCCAAAAGGAGATGGCCTGTGGGGCCCCGAGCGTGAAGCACGTGAGTGATCCCTCTGCCACACGGTGCGACGGAGCTCCAGCAGCAGCTTGTGGCTCCTGGGCTGCAGGGCAGGCTCCAGCCGCGCCGCTCCCAGATACTGGCTCTTCCTCGGCTTGCCAGCGAGCGGGCCGGAGGTTTGTTCAACACACTCTGTCTTTCCCATCTCCCTGTCAGGGAACGTGTAACACCGCACAGGTCTCTCACCACGGACATAACCCCATGTCCCTCACCAGAGCCAGTCGGACAGGGCTCACCGGCCCCTCCGCAAGGGACATGACCGCCTGGCTCCGGACTGACCTCCGTCCGAGTGACTTCTCCTTACCCTGGTCTGGACCCCAGCTATCGTCAGTCTCAGGCAAGACTGTCCGGCAAAAACCTCAGCAGCCTTTTCCTTAGCAAGGAGCGCGGGGCTGCTCCGGCAGCCGAGGACCCCCGCCCGCGGGTGAGGCACGGCCAGGCCCCGCTCCGCCCCCGCCGCCGTGGGGGACGGACCAGCGGCCGCCTCGGGGCTCCCCGGGGAAGCGGGGCCGCCTGCTTGCAGCACCCGGCCGGCGGCGCGGGAGATGGAGCAAGCCGCCGGGTGCCCCGCGGTGGGCGGCAGCTACCCGCAGAAAAACGCCGAGATCCTCAGCAGCCAGTACGGCATCAACCTCTTCCTGGCCGGGCTGCTGCTCACCTTCGCCTGGGCTGTGCATGCCGTGGGCATCAGCAAGAGCCACCTGCTCTCCTTCCTCATCACGCTGATGCTCATCCAGCTGCTGTGGATGCTGTGGTACCTCTGCAGGAGCTGCACGCAGAGGAGGCTGATCCGGGACAAGGACACACATGCCGGAGCCCGCTGGCTGAAGTGTAAGTACGGGCTGATGGCAAAAAGGGTGGTACCGCACAAGAGACAGCTGTGCCATCACCTGTGTCTGCTACCTCTTTGTTACCCTCTCCATCCCTACCGGGAGGCATCCTGGTATTCACGAACTGAATGCACATGCAGTGCACTTTAAAGTAAATATATGCATAAGCTGAACATACTAGGAGATTGTATGGAGAAGCTGTTTGTTAAACATCTGCGCTTTCCAACCTACCATTTAAAATGCTGAAAGCTCTGGTGCCTTTTTTCCTTACCAGCCTGGTTTGGTGAAACTTTAAAAATGAAATATAGCTAGTGGAAGAGGCAACTTTGGTGTCCTGCAGCTCTTTTGAAGGAATTACCACCTTTTCCAGATGGTTTAATATAACTTACTTAATGGTAGTACCAGTCAGAAAGGTCCTCAAGTTCTCTCTATACCAGTGTATATCAGAGATTCCTGTTTATATGTGTACAGTGATGCTTTAGAAACATCTAGAGTTAGACAGAAGAGGACAAAATCCCTGACCACATCAGTTTGTAGATTAGTACATAAAGCAGTTAAACAAGGAATCTAAAATGACCGTTCACTTGCAGAAAAAGTATACAAGTTTGCCAGGGTAGTGGTGGGATGTGCTGGCCCTTATCTGCAGACTTGGGTGCATATCAGAGTGAGGATATAAAGGTATATTGAGAGAAGGTGTTTGGGGAGCACATCACGGAGTCATAGTGACAGGAATGCTATGTTTCTGGGTACCAAGAAAAAGAAACAGCCTACATCAGCGCTTGTGGAATAATAGGCAACCCCAGGTTTACCAGCCTCTTCCAGTCTCTTCTGTAAATGATAGACCGGAAAGTAAGTATTTAAGTGGAATGTAATAAGACAGCTTTTCCATAAAATGTTAACTACCTAACAAGGTTTCATTCCTAACAATGAGACAACAGTTAATTTTCACAACAGCTAATGAAATATCTAAATGAAAATTCCAAGAACACCTGACACCTGGTTATTTTAAAAAGGGAGGTTGTGCTGTGGAAATGTAGTTTGTTCTCAGTTTCTGTGCTTGTGTATTGTTTATTTTCTTTGCAAGTGTTAACATTTGTGTATGAATTGCTGACAGAAAACCTGTTTTTTTTTTAATGTCTAATGTACAGCCATGGTCTGTAGTCTCTTTCCTGAAATGTATGGAGTTCACATACCAAGTGTTGAATTGTTCCTCTTGATTATTTTCTATTTTCCAAGGCAATATTCATCTCTCAAGCATTTTTCATTTATTAGCTTACATGGCTTACAACCTCCTGAAATTCATGCAAGGCTTAATTTGATCCTACCTTGGACCAAGCTAAGCTTTTGTTACTCAGAGTGTAGCGTTCCCCTCCTAAATATGGAATAAATACTGCCTAGCATGGGTAAGTATAGCAGGATCCCCTGCGCTCTTTCTTTTGGCTCCGCATTCACAGCATTTCATTTGTCCTACAGAATATAAGGAGTCACAGAAACTTAGAAATAAGATCCCAGCTTGAACTACTAGGTTACCTTATCCATTTCTTTTACCAGCACAGGATGGTTCTTTGTACTGGCTTCTCAAGTGGTGCGGCTTCCATGGCTTCTCTTGGATGTCTAGGCTGCAATTCAACAAATTTGCCCTTAGGGAATGACCTACACTTTCCTATTCTTGGGAGTTTCTTGTAGTTACAACAAGTCTGTACAACTCCTTTACCCTCTATTGGTAAAAGAAAACTTATTTGAGCTAAGGAAAATCTCAGGTGGCAATTCCTCTGCCAAGATCCCCCTTGCCCTCCTCTTTATCAGTGCTTTTGTCATAGAAATCTTTTACCTGAAAGATTAAAATTCTGAAAAAGAAAGGGGAGGATGGAGTGGGACAGACACATTTTGTTTGAGTTTTTCCACAGAAAGCTTTCTGCAATTTTTTACTAGCTCTATCAGCTACTTTTGAAGAACATCTCCTTGCCGTAACTGTGAGAGTACGTCCTCGTATTAAACAGTATAAAATGAGTGTATTTTCATGAATCCTTTCAAACTGTGAATGCCATTTCAGTAAAAGTGGTGGCAATTGCCGACGTAGACCGTTTTGCTCTGACAAATGTTGAAATGGAATGATTTAACAAAAACCTTCTGTAACTGACTCCTTGTACATGTTTAGCAATGCTAGAAGGACAGATGATCAGTTTGCAAGAATTGCTCACAGGAAGGTTTCTTCAAGCTTTTCTGCACCAAGGTGTCAACTGTGTGAACCCTTGAGCTCAGTTGTCTTCCCACCTGCATGTCTGACCAAGAACCACTCCTATAGTCTGAATGTCGGAAAAGTTTGTGGAAGAGTTCTGTCTTTAATACGACACAGTTATCCTGATGCAAATAACCACAGGGAACCTTAGGAAGTCTTTCCTTGACTTATTCCAAATGTTATTCCCCTAAGTACGCTTTCCTGCTAGGAAAAGCTCTCTGACCATTTTTTTGGAAAGTTCAGTGAAGTGAGCCAGAGAACTCAAAACAAAAGTCAGTTGGCTTTACAAACAACTTTATTTTTATCACATTATTTAGCAGCACAGCTTTTGTTTAAAGCATTGACAACTGGTCAACTTAAAAAGCTCTTGACAGACTTCAACTTGTATCTTTTTACTGCCTGCATTGAATTGCCAATTACTGGAACAGTATTTTAAGGTGAGAGTAGTATTTTTGCAACTGCATCATTATGTTTTTTGTTCTTCTTGATGGTTATTAGGAAGAAATGAGCCAGCACTTAGCAATATTGAAAATCCTACTATTGATCCCTTAAGATATATAGGTTTCAACAAATGCTTGAAAAGAAAAAATAACGAAACAACGCTCAATAGCAATCATTTCGCATTTCTTAAAATTTCAAATGGAAATAGCTAAGCGGTAGAATCATCTTCCTTGAAGTTACAGGTGTCTATTTAGTACTAGTACATACTACTGAAGTTTCCATCACGAAATATTAACAGAAAAACCATTAACATACCGTATGCATGGTCATTATGGTTTTTGACTAAGCAAATTAGTACAATCAAACTCTTTCGAAGCCCGTAAATAAGCATGTTGGACACTTTGTATACACTTGTAGTATGACCACCTGAGTAATTGCCAGAAACATCTAGATGCCATTTGAATAAATGAAACAATCTAAAATCAAAAGAGTCATATAAGGTCTTCTAATCCCTGGAAGACAGTGATTTATATCTTTTTGCTTCAGAAGTTTTTGCCTTCTTATTGCAACAATCATAACATGTGAAGTCCCTCAAGTTGACATATTTCAGACAAATAGGCTGTTTCCTGCATACTTTCTAAATAAACCATAAATCACAAAATCAATTATAGAATAATTTAGTTAGGAAGGGTCTTCTGAAGGTCATCTGGTGTAACACTTTGCTCAGAGCATGTCTAGTTACCTCAGGCAGAGTTATTTCAGAACTAGCAATTCTAATTTGTTTCAGAATTATTAAAATTCTTTAGATAAGGAAGGAAACATATAATTCAGTCTCAAGAGTAGCCTATAATTTTGCATTTTGTGATACCATTTGCTTTCATACATAATGAAAATGGCACATCTATTTAAATTCGGTCTCCTGTCCTGTTATATGTGTTAGAATACAAATTAGCTGACCTAAGAAACATAAACTAAAATACTGTATGGGATTATGCACATGCATGAAGTGCAGAGCTGAGGTTTTAGATTTTGCAATATTAAGAAAAAGTTTTTAGCTCTTCGTAGGAGTTACACTCAGTTGGTAATTTGACATTATTTTTATTAAGGAGAGATTATAAAACAGAAACATAAAATCCTACTGGAATTCATACCCTTGTGATTAAAAAGGTTTCTGAAGTCTATTTTTGTTTCATTTAAAAGGGTCAGTGAAATAACAAACAAAATTACACCATGTTTATATAATTTCTACTTACTTTTTATCAATGCAACTTTGAAAATAAAGGTGTATTAATTAAATAAATTTTTATTTTAGTGTTCTTTTTTTATTGCCACAATTCAAGTGGAACATGTGGTACTTACATGGAGGTTAGGTTGTGGCCTCTTATAAAAGATAAATATTTTTCAAAGTCAACATTAGTGATGTTATTTACTCTGTGAAGAATTGCAAAGAAAGATTAAGATACTGATGCTGGTTTATATGTTAAGGTCTGGTTAAGGTCTGTGGATAAATTTTTATCTAGTCCTCATTCAAGTAAGTCCAAAGTAAATACAGGGAAAGCTTGTTTGAGTAAAAGCCTAAAAAAAAAAAAAATAGAAAAACCCCAAACCATAAAGAAAACCCTCAAAACAAACCAAAACCAAGGAACTGAAGGCCTTAGAGTTTGGTTCAGCAATATTGTTGCTAGTTGTGCTTAGTCATACAGGTACAAATCCAATCATAATAATTAAAAAAAAAAAATAAACAAGGGGAAATGTATTTCAAAGTTCCTTAGGATAGTTAGAGTAGTATATTAGGATATTTTTGTGTGAGCGTGCAATATAGATGCTGAAATTAAATCTTTAATCTTTAATCTTCAGTTCCTTTCTAGGAGAACAAAGCATACAGCTCATTGTAGTTGTGGTCTCTGGGTTAAAGTGTGACCCCCGGAGCCATGGGGAGGGCACACCAAGTGATTGTGTTACTTGCCACTGTCAAGGTTTGGGCTGGGAGACTGTAAGGGGATTGTTCAGCTCCCCAGGAGTGCCCAGTTTGCTGTGGGGCTGCCGAGGGCAGTAATTCCTGCTCTGTATGGCTGCTTCAGTGCCACTGATCCTGTCCTGAACTGGGTGCTCTGCAAGGTGCTGAATGTCCTGGTCAGTGCAGGGCTGGCAGCTCCACACTGACCATGCAGGGGCTGTCCACAAATGTCCTTGCTTAATGTACTGGGCAGAGGCTTTCACAAACCACAGGCACTTACTCCATGGAGTCAATTATCTTCACGAGCATTGATCTACTCTTATTTCCCTAAACAAGAACAGAGATATTGCTCACCTTTCATTCCCCTAAATAGATTTCAGTATATTTTCAAATAGTCTCTAGACACTATAACTATATATTAAAATTTTCTATCTTTTTCATTTGTAGGTGGGATTACATTATTTGCAGTGATTACTTTAATTCTGGACTCCTTTAAAATTGGATATTATATTGATTTTTTGAACTGTTTATCACCAACTGAAGGCATTTTTCCTGTAACACATGCTGTGCACACCATCTTACAGGTAAAAGTCACTGGTTGCAGTTTTATATTAACCTCTATTTGTTACCAAAAATATATTTTATCTTGTCATCAGTGGACTTGACACTAATTTTATTTTTAAGCATATCACAGAACACTTTTGAGGACTAAATTCTTGTGCATGTATAGTAAATTCAAACTTTGCAACCTGAAGTTGCTTACCCATAAAATTCACATGGGTTTGAACAACCGAATAATCAAAAAATGCTCTCCTGTAGTTGAAGTTAAGTGGCCTTTTATTAACTTAAAGTTACATCCATAATTTTTGAAATTTTCAGGCTGAAATGAGTACCTCAGCTAAAGGCAATTCCCTTGTTTCTGTATGTAGGACTTGCTGCACAAATTCAGTTCAGTCTGTCTAACCTGATGTTTCATTGCGGTTAGAGGTCTAGGCCTGCTAAGTCCAAGGGGACAAAACCCTTCCTAGCTGGTTCTAAAACACTTGCACGACTTTCCTATTACAAATGAACATGGATATTCCTTCTAGAAGCACTTGGTTATTCTTACCAGTGGCTGCATAGTAGCAAACATAGTCATTGACTCCTGTGAAATATTCCAGCTGCCTGTTTGTTATAAGGCTTTGGGTCTACAGTGTATGGTGACACTCCATAGCTGATTGTTTCTCACATTAACTCCTCTGAACCCCTCTCAGCAGGTGTGTAGGGAAGAAGGAAAGAAAAAACTACTCAACTGACATATTCAATCATTGCCAGGCACTTTTTTGAATTTTCCAAGTTGTTTAAGTCATTCAGAAAGAAAAGAAAGTTTTTTCTAGAAGTTGTGATTGCATGTAAATGAGCTTTTGAACAACCTACATTTTTCTGCTTTCTTCAACTGTTAAAAAAACCCCAAACCACTGAAATTTAAACAGTAACTCTCATCCCATCTATGTTTTTCTCTGCGGGTGAAATTCTGAGTTGGTTGAAGTAATCTTAATTTCACATTCTTGTAATATCCCCTCTCCATGTCTTGCAACTTCATTGTTTTAACTCTGAAAAACAAACCAGTGAAATTAGGTCCTTCTGCCCTGCTGATCTGAACGCAGCATTCTTCCTTACAGCCAGTGACCCAGAGCTGACAAGGTTTCCAGCCACCATGAACTGGAGTGTGGAAGAATGGTGAATAAAAATGCTGAACAAAGGCAACAAGAATCCTAATTTTAATTTCACATCACCTGGTGTCACTGATCTTACCATCTACAGAGCTTAAAATAATGAATGCTTGAATGTTAGCCTGAGCAATCAAAGAAACCAAAGGATTTGTTTTCTACAGGATATGTATCAGATTCTGTTGTCATTTATTCTGAGACATCCTGATATATGCCATGAAATGAATATCTACATTCTGCAGCCATGTATGAACTAACCTGCCTTCCCAGGGCAGGCTGTGCATTATGTTCCTCTGCAGGCAGAAGTCCCTTGGAGGAAATGAGTATTCTGTGAGCCAAAACTGGATTTTATGTTATTTCTTTACTGAGTTTTCCTATTTCTTCCCACTATCTTGTATCTGAACAGATCTTCAAAACTTTTTTTTAAAATAAGTTTTGAAAAATGGTTTCACATCTGCCATCAGATTTTACTGCATTTATCCCAGGATGGGAAATTGAACTAAGGTAATTTCAATTTGATTTCAGTTGAAGCCTACATGAAATATTTCAGTCTTTACGTCTGGGATTTTACATCAGCCACTCCTCTCGTTGATAAATGTTTCATTAGAGGAATTGTTATTGCTGGGTAGCATAGGTGAGCCATAAAGAACTGCATTTGCCTAGCTTTTTCCAAAACGACGCATTGAATGCCTCCGACGGCGGTGTCTCTGGAGGCACCCTACAGTAATGGATACTGTGGTAAAAGGGGCTTCCGGTTACTCTGATTGCCCTTTCTGGAACACCAAACCAGGCAGGTTTCTAAGAGAAATCTTAGGACTCTTTCTCTTCTGATAGTTCACCTACTGATGAGTTCAGTATCCTAGGAACTGTTTGGAGTAAACAGACTCCCAGTGTCACCCTAACATCCCTGAGGAACATTGATATAGTTCTTCTTGAACCCATCCACACTCGGTTTTGTATCAGCAGCAATCTCTTTCTGAGGTCTCCATTATGCTCTCACAGAGAGTTCTAATTTTATTCCTCTTTGCCCGTGACTTGCTAACTCATTATTGTTATCTCTCTTTTATTCCTTATTTGAGTTTTCTGCACTATCCTTGAGTGCAACTGCTGTGTTCTTAATGGGATTTTCTCTCAGGCAGTTAGTACAAACTTTTCTCATGCTTCCTGGGCATCTGTTGTCTTATTAGTCAGGTCTGGGATCCTTTCGTCAAACTCTTTCCCTCCATAGAATTTAATATATTTAATAAATTATTCGAACTTAGCATCACCATGTCCTGCAGCAGTCATACCTCTATTCACAGCCAGTGGCTTTATTTCCTTTATCACTGAAATAAAAGTCTCTTCAGATACAGAAGGAAAATATGTTCTGGTGAGTGATATTTAGACTTTCTACTGTTAAGCCACCGATTTTTCGTGTAAGAAATCTCAGGTTCTGTGTAAATATCACAGGAAATCATGAGCTCTTTCACATGGGTGGAGACGGAGCTGCCTCAGTTTAAATCATCAAAAGTTTTAAACATTGGTATGTCTATCTACAGATGCACTTTCCTTTCTGAGTGTTACACATGCTCATCAGTGTAATGATATTTCTCTGCATATCTTCCATTTAGGTGTACTTCCTGTGGTGTCATGCAAAGGATGTGATCCAGTCTTTCAAAACACTTGAAAGGTAAAGTGGATCTGATCCTCATCTGGATCACATGTTAATAGGATCACATGTTAATTGATAATGTTAATCACATGTTAATACTGTCTGTACAGTGCTATAACACCAAAGTTTTATCGTATGAGGGACTGTGAAAATATACACAGATTGATTCTCCTCTTGACTGTGTCAAGTAGAAAGAAATAAAATTGTTAAATAGAAAGTAATTCCATTTACCCTTATTTAAAGTGTACTTATATTTTATAATACACAATAGTGACAGAATACATATATTTCTGTCATGAGAGAGGGAACTGTCAATATATGATACCACAGAGTCACTTAAGAAGGAAGCATCATGTATGTGTTTTAAGACTGTGCAATATAATATGTTTTCTTTATTTAGCTACGGAATCTGCATCACCAGCCTGCAGTCAGTGCAATGCATCTGTATCTTATATTCATTTTATGGAAAGCACCTTTTTACAACTAGGTCTTAGACACAGAATAGTTTGGGTTGGAAGAAGCTTTTAAAAGTCATTTAATAATAATATGCAATAAGCAGGGACACCTTCAACTAGATCAGGCTGCTCAGAGGCCCATCCAACCTGGCCTTGAACATTTCCAGCCTGTGTTGAAACTGGGGCTTCCCCTGACCCAGGTACAGGACCTTGCACTTGGCCTTTTTGAGCCTCATAAGTGGCCCTCATAGGGCCACTTCTTGAGCTCATCCAGGTCCTTCTGACATCCCATCTCTCAGGCATGTCAACCACACCTCACAGCTGTGGTAGATGCAGCTGTGCAAATGCACTTGGAAACACAACCTCCATGGTGGTATCCTACATACCAAATCAGATCCATGTGTTTTCTGGTTTTGTGAGAAGGTGAATTAATGTATATTAATCTGTCTGTACATAGAACATAAGTAACCAAACATGGTAATTTTCAAAGTACTTATTTAAAGTTATCAATGATCCGACCAGTTTCTATAGGAGGTAAAATAAATTTGCTCAGAAACATCATCTGTGGTGAAGGTTCTCCATTTGTTCTGCTCTCTTGGCTAAGTGTTCAAAGCTCATGCTCAGGAAGAGAGTGATTACAGAAGGCTTTGTGATGTCAGCTGGTGCTATCAGCTCTGTTTATAAGTAGATCTTAAAAATTTCTAACTGCAAGTTTATCACTGAGAACTGTGTTGTAATAAAGAACTGTTTCTTGGTGAAGAAACATGAACAGCCTCGAGTGCAGGAGAACACCTGGCAGAACGTATGTGAAAGGATTGTGCCTAGGAAAGAGATATCATGGCCTACAAAAAAAGGGAGTGCTTGGCAGTGGAGATAAATCTTTGTCTGGATTTTTTTAGGAAGTTCAGAACTATTAATACTCTTCTTTCTCCAATGCCATTCTGTTTCAGCAGGCTGAAATGGCTTGTCAGGGGCCAGGAGTCTCAAAAATGCATGGAGACCTACTTCCATTTATACCAGTACTTTGAATGCAATAAAGCCCTCTGTTAGATTCAGCTCTCTCCAGGAGACAAAAATACATGGGGTAGAAGTTGGAGAAGGCAGTGGTACCTGTGAAGAAAGATCAGACACAGAATATGAAGGAGCACTGCAAAAGGCTGTGAATACGGTTTACAAAAAAATAATCCTGTTCAGACTGTTCAATCACTATCGTGAAGCTTGTCCAGCCCACAGAATAAAACCCACCACATAAGAGAACGTAAGAAATAATAACAGCATCCTATTAATAGTTTAGTACATTAGGCCATTTAATGCATTGTATTTCTGTTAGGTTATGGAAGTCTAATATTCAGTGACTACAGAACATCTTCAGAGAACAGTGATAATTTTTCAACCCTCCCCTTGCATCGAAAAATAGTGCCATGTAGCTTGCACACAGAAAGTTAATCCATTTAATTTCATTTCACATATTTCACAAGATACAGTCTGTGCAGATTCTTTCAATAATTACTTTATTTTGTAGGTTTGGTGTTATCCATTCTGTTTTCACAAATTTGCTCCTGTGGACAAATGGCGTGTTAACGGAATCAAAACATCAACTGAATGAACATAAGGAGAGATTAATCACGCTTGGTTTTGGGAACATAACTGTAGGTAAGCAAAAATGTTGGTGCATTTTGAAATTCCTTCTCTAGCACACTCATACAAAATACTGTCACTGTAGGATGTAGCTGAGTCATTCATGACTATGTCAGCATAGTCATTCTGGGGCACATGGTACTTAGCTGATACTGAAATGTTATATGATCATTATCATATATGGGATCAAGGCAGCAGTTTTCTTCTAAGTTCCAAACAAATAGATTTTTTGAGAACATTTCAGGAATAACATCACTGAGGAACATCACTAAGGAACCACTTCCTTACTAAATCACAGTAGTAAATTAACATAGCAGCATTAAAGAGAGTTTGCGATTCACTAAGTTATTTGTAAAAAACCAAGTATAGATAATCTTGCAAATCTTTCCCAGGAGAGTGGTTACATGTGGCCTGTGGTCTTACAGGATTCAGTGGGATGGCTCAGAGGGATAGAAGTCATCAATTGGTGCTATTTTACAAGACAAGGACTTTGCTCTGGATGTTTTCTTTTAATAATGAATCACTTTCGCCGTTGGCAAGATGGTGCAAGTTGTAGTCAGCAAACATTTAGAGTAAGGAAGATATAAAGTTCTTCACTGTGAGGGTGGTGAGACACTGGAACAGGTTGCTCAGAGAAGTTGTGGATGCTCCAGCCCTGGAAATGTTCAAGGCCAGGCTGGATGGGGCTTTGAGCAACCTGGTCTAGCGGAAGGTTCCCTGTCCATAGCAGGGAGGTTTGAAATAGAAGATCTTGAAGGTCCCTTCCAACCCAGGCCATTCTGACAATTTCTAGGGATGCCTTCTACTTTCAAACTCCAGTGAAGTATGGGGAAGTGGGGCCTTTTCTTAGGTGGGTAACTGGGTGTGGTTTGACTGAAATCTTACTTTTTGTGTTTCATTATTTCATTTATGTGTTATTTATTCACTTAAAACAAGGAATCTTTATAATACACATAACTAATCTCTCCTTCTCCTTTAGTTCTAGATGATCATGCTCCTCAATGCAATTGCACAACAACAACTCTCTGCTCGATATTTTCTCAAGGAATATATTACCTATATCCCTTTAATATAGAGTACCACATCCTAGCATCCACGATGCTCTATGTCCTGTGGAAGAACATTGGCCGTAAAGTTGAGCACCACCAGCAAAACAAAACTCCATTCAAATTCCACGGCATAACTGTTGGAATGATTTTTGGACTAATTGTGTTAACTAGCACAATAGCCATAGTTGTTGTATATTTAATTCAGATTGGCGGTTCAAAAATCAAAAGTGAGTTAGCACTCACTATGTTTTACTTGCATGCTATCTTCGTGTTGGCTCTCATGTGCACAGCTGGAATTGTTGCCCTTCTCATCTACAGACTGGAAGATAGATCTCTGGATAATTCCAAGAATCCTGCTCGAAAACTGGATGCAGAACTGCTGGTGGGCACAGCTGCAGGGTCCTGGCTGCTCTCCTGGGGCTCGATCCTCGCCATTATCTGTGCCCAAGGTCATCCCAAATACACATGGTATAACCTGCCCTACTCTGTGCTCGTTATTATTGAGAAATATATCCAGAATCTCTTTATCATTGAATCCATCCACCGTGAGCAGGAAAAGGTGAATGATGACATTAAAACTCTTCGAATAGTGACCATATCTCGAGGGAGCACTTTGTCCCTCACCCCCTTGTACAAAGAGATTTACAATGGCAGAGCCTCTTGTGACAGCAGCGACGTACCCTGTCTGTTCAAGGGCAGCATCTGCGGGAGAGAAAATGGTGGTGCTGGTGTTGCCAAAGAAGAATCGAGTCAGGACAATAGTTTGGTCATGCACTCAGCCTCAGATTTCTCATTTTACAGTAGAAACTCAGCTACTAACAATAAGAGGAGAATTTTGAAGAACATCGCTGCATTTTTATTCCTCTGCAACCTTTCGGTAAGATATTTTGAACATAATTCCCAAGTTAATACCCAAAAGCTTCCCATTCTTTCAAGTCTGATAAGTATATTAAAATTGCATGGTTATATAGTTTTCTACAGGCAGTAAATTTTACTTCTGGAAAAAGAAGTGAATATGCTTTTGGGGAACATAATTTATTTAAATGTGGAATATGGGAACTTAGGATCCTTTCAGTAATGGTCCAAAAACTGTAGCAGAGGCAGAAGCTGAAACCCTCTTCCACCAGAGTGCCCCAGTAGCAACAGGGAGGGATTTCTTAGGGATTTCTGAAACCAATTTGCAGTATGGTGGAGTCACAGTCATTAAGGGCTATTGACTTGTATCACTGGTGATTAATACTGGCCTCGCATTCTTTCCCTGCAGCTGTGGATACCACCGGCATTCGGGTGCCGCCCGGAATATGACAATGGACTAGAAGAAATAGTCTTTGGCTTTGAACCCTGGATAATTGTCGTGAACCTTGCGATGCCTTTTTCTATTTTCTATCGGATGCATTCAGCTGCCTCTCTCTTTGAGGTCAATTGTAAAACATAGATCATATACGGTCCCTCAGTGAACAATTGATTGAATAATTAATTACATAAATAACAGTTGAGGGAATGGGTGAATGAATGAGTGAATGCAGCAGCTGCTCAATAAATAGAAGATTCAATAATTTTTTTTTAAAGAAGGGACCATAGCTAATAGCGTGTAATTTTTGTTATTTTCCTTCCACATGTTTTGTTATATATGTGGTGTTATTGTATAAATACACTTTTCAGAATCATATTAGTGTTAATATGATTAACACTACATAGTAAATTTAATTTAATCTCATTAATCTTTCTTTTAGTCATCTGGGATTTGTTCTCTCTACAATTTGTATGGCTTTGTTTTCATTCATTGTGACTCATGAAAGGAGTTTACAAAAAATTCTGTATGACTTAGAACAGAAAATCCCAGGAAGTGCTTCTCCTGAGGAAAACTCCAAGTCTTAACTCCTAGCTTTTTTTTTAATAGTAAAACCTAAAAATATTTGCTAGATAATTGGGGTGTGGGAATTAAAGTTCCATATTACTGATGAAAATCAATATGTAATTATTATTTTCTGAATAGACACAGATAGCAAAAAATCCAGATACGTAACATGTATGATTAGGTATCATGCTGTAAATAGTATTTTCTGATAAAATATATTTCTATTAATTGTCTTGTATTTACTATATGACATAACAGAAATAAAGTTAATCCTTTTACTTAATTATTTATTCAAATATTCTTGAAATGTTTTAAGAGAAAAAACTAGTCTTATAGCTCATATTTAGGTATATGTGTGCCAGTGCCAGAGTGGTATGTATTCCCTGTACAATTTTTTTTATGAGCTGATAATTTCGTTGTAGATCCATCTCCTGGTTGGAAAATAATCATATGTTTTCATACAGAGATGCTGTAAAGCAAAGCTGAAGCCTCTAGAAATCTGGAGGGCCTTTGTCTAAGAGTTTCATAAGTGTGGTTTACAAGATATTAGAATATAATCTCAAATCCCTGTGGTATTTAGTTGCTTGAATTCTCACAGAAAGCAGTAAAAAGTTGGGTGCCTGAATATTCTTAGCATCTGCACCTGCAAGGTCAGAAGACTGGAGCAGTAACCAGGATACTGGAGCTACCGATCAATTAATTACTGGATAACCCTTGCTGATTTGTTGATGACCTAGTCCCAAGTCTGGTAGGTCAAGGGCTGAAAAATTTATGCTCCTGGTTCCTGAAAGGACAGTTATCCACTTATCACTGCCATCATCTCGAGAGCAGGAATATTTCCATGTGGGAGAGGCTTGCTTCTGAGACAGGAGATTTCAGTGGCCTTGTCTGCCCTCATGCAGCAGGAAAAAAAGTTTGGCTTTATACCACTAGATGGCAAACACAGACCATTCGATAAATTACCTGATTGCTTTAGGTTTCTTCAGGAATTGCTTCACATCATAATTAATTTTCAGTTCTATTTTGTGGTACATATAGCCATAACTTGCTTAGGAATTTTTACTACCTTCTTTACCTGTTGCAGAGTCCAGATCAGGTAAAAAAGTATCCACTTGAAGTCTCAGGTTAAATCTGAATTAGATGAAGTATCCGGAGACTGAGCATGAAAACTCCTATCCTTCTGCAAAGCAATTTCATTTGTTTGATTTTAAATGGTTTTTAGAAGAGTCACTATCTTATCACATTGCTGTGATCTCTGCCTGTCCCTACGGCTGCTTGTCATGCTCTTTTATAATGCCTCTATTAGCTCTTATATTCATTCTAGACAGTAACATTTTTTATCTTTCTGCTTGAACTCAGTAGCTTGATGTCACCTAGTTCCATGTAAATACCAGCTCTGACTGCTCAATTGTCTTTCTACAACTAATTTGGGTAAATAGTGCCATCCAGATAACAAAATAAATCTTCCTTCCAAAGCAATCTTTAATCTTCCTTCCTGGACAAACTCTACAGCTAATTACAGTATCAGAAAAAAATTCATTTCACTCGGTAGGTCCAAAAATTCCATTTTGTCTTTTAAGTGCTCATAAAGATGGCTAGAGGAAGCCTGTTTCTTCTTCCTCTGCTCCTGTGGGACGGGTCCCATGTCACTCTTCAGCTACAACTGGTGTTCTTTAGTTGATTTGTGTTCAGCCAAAGCAGAGCTAGCTCTAAATTCCCAAGGTCAAGAAGGGGCCATATGCTCTATTACAAACACGTAGCACCCATTTGGAAGTTTCAAAAATAAATAACATCCTTATTTAGTTATATTTCATTTGCAATTACTTAGCCGTTTCTGCTGCTTCACATTATGACTGAAATGATTTCATTTGCCCACAATATTAAATTCCTTCTGAGTGCTGAAATTGAAGTTTATTTGGAAAAGTGAATTAAGGTAGCACTCTGGCAGTGAGCAAATGCTTTAAACATGCTAATGGGTAAATTCTATTCCGAGCTGCACTGATGAAATCCCGCTGATTAAAATGGTTCTGTTTCAGGACCAGAGACTTGATTTTGACCTGAGGCGCTCAAGAGGTTTTCATGACAGGAGTTCTCTCAAAAAATATTTTTTCATCCAAATAGGGAGTATTTTATGGAAGTAGCTCTTAGCTTAACTACTCTTGAAGCAATGGTGAGTCATGAAATTTTGAATATTTGAGAACACACATTTTTAAGAAATAAATATTTTTGAACCAGGAAAAATTGAAGCATACATTTTTAAGAAACATAGATTTTTGGACAAGGAAAAATACTCAGATCAGTGTAGTTAACGTAGTGTGACCTCTAGGTCTTTGCTCAATGCTAAACCTGGGCTTTCTCAAAAAACTGTTTTCTAATTTTTTTTTCCTCTAGTATATATCAACAATACTGATTTATCACAGGTTTGCAAATATAATAAATAGCACAAAACCACCCTATTTCTGCCTACCTATCTGCTCAAGCATGTGACAGGAGGCACGAAAGCCTGCTTATCCAGGAGAGAGTTCTAACAGCTGCTCATTGATATTCTCCTGAGGTGCTTCAATTTAATATTAGTTCATAGGAGACATTTTAGAAAGGGAGTTTCTTTAGTGAAATGCACTTGATATGCAAAGGATTCTGAATTTTTGCTGCATAATCTTAACCAGAAAGTTATTCTCTGATATTCATCCTTCTGTCAGGCTCTTCCACTCCTTCCCTTTCCTCCCTAAATAATTTTATCTATTCAATAATATATACTTGGGTTGCATTTAAACTCATATGTGCACAGAACTAAAGGCTGCTAAGGTGCAAAAAGAGCACTACAATCATCAGTTTACCTGAAGAGTCAAACTTGCATGACCACAGATTTTCCAAGTGGTTTTTTGTGTCAGTGACACTGAGATAGAAGAAAATGGAAGAGTCATGGTTGAAGCCTCCTAAAAGAAGTGAATACCTTTTACTAGTGTTTCTCAATACTTTAAATTTTCTCTTTTAATGATGCAAAAAATAGTGTCCATTTTGATAATTTTGGAAATATTTTGTGTTGTATCACCCACTTGTGTTCCATAGACTTTGAGTGCACTATAGAAGTGCAGAGAGAGATGGCTCCAGAGAACAGCAGACAGGAATTACCCAAGTCATATAAGTGCATGTTTCTTATCACTAGCTTATATAATTCATTGATTTTCATCAAAAATACATGAAATAAAAAAGATTCCCAAACTTCAAGATTTTAATAATCTAATAATTTTTAGTTTCCCCACTTCACCCTGATTAGACATGATGTGTGTACAGATGGCTCATTGGATCACCTATTCCCTGGGAAGCCTTGTCCCCAAGCATCTGGCCTCATTCTATGCATGCATGAATAAAATGAGATCTGGATTTAAACAGAATTGAAGCAACTGCAATTGTTAAGGAGAACTTTAAAAAAGAGGTTTGGCTCCACTGGCTTTTAAAGGATCAATTTTATCTTGAAGTTGATGATACTTTAATGCCAGTAGTCAAATGTTAGACTATTTTTTATTATTATTTGTTGGTTTGGTTTTTTTTTTTTAATTAGGAGGTGTGTTATGAACCATAATATTATTTTGGTTGATATTTAAAGCAAAACTTACAGTTTTATATGGCATGCCTCCTGCCTTCCTCTACTACTATTCTTCACCTAAAAGAGAACTGAATTTCATGTCTAAAAATATGGCCTTTACCAACACATTTTTCATTTTCTTGCCAGAAGCAAATGGACCTATGTCCATTTATGCCCGTTTTATGCCTAAGTACAAATAAAGATGGTTGCAACAGGGATTGCAGGAAAACTACCTGCTATTTCTAATTCATTTGTAACAAAGAAGTGGGTGCTTTATGTTTAGTTTCCAATAAATCTCTGCTTGAATGTCACTGCAATACACTTGGAATTAAAAGCCATCTTGTGAAAATCACACATAGAATCATTAATTCCAGTGAACTACATCAGCATTTTAATCAGTGAGGAACAGCTCCTGCCCACATGTGCTGTTTTTGGCTGGGATAGAGTTAATTTTCTTCAGAGCAGCTAGTGTGGGGCTGTGTTTGAGATTTTTGCTGGTAGCTCAGGGATGTTGTAGCTATTGCTGATAGCTCTTCCACAGATTCAAGGCCTTTTCTGTCCATCATCCCACCCCACCACTGAGGAGGCTGGGGGTGCACAAGGAGCTGAGAGGAGACATCCAGGACAGCTGATCCCAGCTGACCCAGGATATCCCACACCATATGGCTTTGTGCTGAGCATAAATCTGAGGGAAGAAGAAGGAAGCAGAGGGGGAGGGGACACACATTTGCAGTGGTGGCATTTGTCTTCTCAAGTCACTGTGACTTGATGGATCTCTGCTTTCCTGCGGATGGCTGAACACCTGCCTGCCCACGGGAAGTGGTGAATTAATTCCTGGTTTCACTTTGCTTGCACACCCGCCTTTTGCATTACCTGTTAAATTGTCTATCTCAACCAACCCACAAGTTTTCTTATCTTTACTGTTCTGATGCTCTCCTCCATCCCACTCTGGGGGTGGGAGTGAGTGGCTGGCCAGGATTTTCAAGGATACCATAACTTCTTTATTCTAATTTATTGTGCAGTCAAATATTTTCCNATTTTTGCTGGTAGCTCAGGGATGTTGTAGCTATTGCTGATAGCTCTTCCACAGATTCAAGGCCTTTTCTGTCCATCATCCCACCCCACCACTGAGGAGGCTGGGGGTGCACAAGGAGCTGAGAGGAGACATCCAGGACAGCTGATCCCAGCTGACCCAGGATATCCCACACCATATGGCTTTGTGCTGAGCATAAATCTGAGGGAAGAAGAAGGAAGCAGAGGGGGAGGGGACACACATTTGCAGTGGTGGCATTTGTCTTCTCAAGTCACTGTGACTTGATGGATCTCTGCTTTCCTGCGGATGGCTGAACACCTGCCTGCCCACGGGAAGTGGTGAATTAATTCCTGGTTTCACTTTGCTTGCACACCCGCCTTTTGCATTACCTGTTAAATTGTCTATCTCAACCAACCCACAAGTTTTCTTATCTTTACTGTTCTGATGCTCTCCTCCATCCCACTCTGGGGGTGGGAGTGAGTGGCTGGCCAGGATTTTCAAGGATACCATAACTTCTTTATTCTAATTTATTGTGCAGTCAAATATTTTCCAGGCTTAACTGAAGATTAGAATGCTTTTAAGAGTGCACAGGTATGATTAACAGACCTAAAGCTAAGTCCACACTTTGTGTCTGGTTCCAACTTGAGTCCATCATTTTCTGAATTTAGTAATTTCACTTCTAGCAGGCAATGATTTTTGTAGGAAGGGAAAAACCAACAGCAACGATGCAGCAAGCAATAGCTTTGTAACAAAGTCTTTATGGTAGCTGGTTACATGAACCCCCTTCCTTGTCCCTCCTTCTGCTCCTCTCCCAGGTAGGAGAAGCATGCCTGCAGTGCTCTCCAGGTAGGGTTTTCCATCACTGCCTACTTGAATCTAATAGTTTAATTACCAAGAAATAATTTTAAAAGATATATCACTAACCAGACAGACTTTTGGAAGTGTCCTTGAGTCCTTTTACAAGCATCAGTGTCTTTCTTCTCTCTATACCTTTAATTTTATTTTCTTTGCTCTCCATTTTTGACAACCTTTCCAGTGCAGTAAGAGTCAAGAACCCAAACTTCACTATATCAAGAAGGGCTGGCTGAGCCTGCACTTGTGATTTTTTGTCCAAGGTGCACAGTGCAGCAATACACTGTGGCTCTGACTTTGTGCTGAATTTGGGGTATTTGCCTTGATTTAGTTGAGCACATGCTCTTCAACCTGTATGTTCCCCCTTTTGACTTGCAGTGCATCAGTCAGAAGAACGGGGGGATCCTAAAGGCATTAGAGGGGTGCTTGATTCTTTCTGCACTTGAAGACTCCTTTGACCCTCGTTATGTGTGTTGGAGAAGAAACCAGAAGGATTCTAAATGAGCATGTTATTTTAAGTACTACTTGAGGGGGGGAAAAAAAGCAGAAATAAGTAAAAGTAGCAGTTTATTGCTGTTTATCTCAAAGTAACGAAGTTGCTCATCCTTACCTCTAATGTTTAAAAATTTGAAACTGGAACTTTTCCCCCAAATAAATCCTGAACTATGAAATTTAGTCCTGGTCTTACACAACTCTAAAAAGTACAGATTAAACACCCTATCAGCTCTAATTGTTGACACACTTGTAAAATTACCTTGCTCTGCAGTTTTCTGTGTAGCATTTGCAACAGGCTCTTCTGCAAGGATACAGCTGTCCCACAGTGCCAGTGAAACAGATGAGGTTTGGGTGTCCTGCTTCCCAACCCCATTCCCTACCATGCGGCAGCTGCCTTCTGGGAGGAGGGAAGCCCAAGGATGAGTCACTGTCTGACCCTATGAGACATCATCTGTGTTCCTTGAGAGGCAAACACCCAGCTGCTGACTCCTGTTTTCTGAGTCCCCTCTTTTCTATCAGACTTAACAGTCTTCACAATAGTGTCTGATTTCATTACTGAAACTACTGTTTGATTCCATGAAGGATTTGGTTCTCCTAGTCATTTTGTGAAAGATAATCTCATGCTATGTTAATGGACAGGATAAAATCCCAAGATAAATTATAGGCAAAAGGTTCCAATAAAAATTATGAAACTAAAAAAGCCTGTAATTTACACATTCAACATAAAATTCCTAAGTTCTCCTAATGTAGAGTTGGTTACAGAAACAGAGAAATCCGAACACTGAAACTGGTTTTCAAATTACAACACAGGGCAAATTGTTATACTATTGAAGCCAAAAAAAATTACAGCATCTTCTTGGGGAATTAAGCCCACCTGACTTTTATTTGCAGTTTGATAGTCTAGTTGGCAAAAGACAAAATAAAAATCTTGAAGTGTTCAGCATTAGAAAATTGAAATAACTTTTTTCATCTTGATTATTTTCGCAGATTTATTAATATTATATTAATATTCATCAGATTATTTTCCCCATTGTTCCCATGGGATATAGCCACGCACACCCAGAGAATATGAATAAAATTTCTAAATTGTAAAAAACAGGGTTTTATCTCTTTTTGTTTATTTTGTTTCAAATGTCACTGATCTTTAATAGTGTTTAACTATGCGAACTCTTGCTATATTAGAAAAAAATCATACTATTTTTCATACATGATTATAAACATCCCAAAATAAAAGATTTTATAAGACAAAAGCCCCAAAATGAACTAAGACAGTACAGCAGGAAATAATATTAGAAAAATACTGTTCCCTTTGCTCTTGGCCTTGGCTAGCATTCATCTTTAATCTTTTACCATTTGTTTAAATGAAGTCAAGATTGGTATGAATAAAACCAAACCAAACCAAACCAAACCCCCAAAGCAAACAAACAAAACCCCCAACAAAACACCAAAACAAACAAACAAAAACCTGTGGAGTTTCTTCTGATAACATCAATTATTTCATGATTTTCCTGAGTGATCAATGGCTGGTATAGGAACCATATCACACTTATTACAGAATAAAAAAGTAGGAGAGTAGGTGGAAGAACTGTTCATCCTGTTACATACAGTTAATCAATCAACAAAAACCTAAATAGAATTTAAGGCCAGTGGGGGTAACTGTAGCCATCAAAATTACTTTTCCCACAACATGGACTGCAGACTACAGACTACAGTTTGGTACCCTCGGAATCAAGGCAGAGCTGAGGGATGAGCTGAGGCACAGTGTCTGAGAAATGCATTCAGCCTTGGCTTTCAGATTGCAAATGATGGCAAATCTATTACAATCCAAAATCAATTGCTTTAGCCATTAATCATCCTCACTGTTAAAAATGTGTAATCCACTTCTATCCTGATTTCTCATAGGTTCAGTCTTTAGCCTTGAAATTTTTATAACTTTACCTGAAATATTAAAAATCATCTGTTATAGAAAACTTTTCCCCTTGTCAGATATCACCAGCTGGTTCTAACCCTCCTGTTGCCCTCCGCTCAGCTGAGGAAGTTCCCCAGACATAATTCCTGTAATACATTTCTGATCAGTTTCCAATTGCTCATATTTATTTTGGTTTGAAACCTGAACAGCAGAAGCCAGCTTAGTCTGCATGGATTTTTCTCTACTACATAAATTGGTGAAACCGATTATCTCCCTCCTTCCTCAGTACTTTCACATGGCTGTATGTGAACACCTGCAACTTTTTTCACCCCTGTGCAATAAAGACGCAGTTTCAGTGAGTAAAACTGATGGATCTTAAGCACGTGTTCAGCCGTGCTCCTAAATACAGCCTTACTTAAGCATCCTTCTACACTTAAGAACATGTGCAGTGATTTTGCTAAACTGGCCTAATGTGCAGTGACTTCCAGCCTCCTCCACCTCTACCACTACTTCTTCTTCTCTGTTTTAGAGCCTAACTGTAATGGAAGGTTTTTGATAGGACGCTTTTACAGTCTAAACCTCAGCGGTACACCTGTGTCTCAGTATTTTAATTTCCTTTTGGCGTTAGTTATTTTTTATCTCTTTGCATCAAGTATCTCTTAGATGAGAGAATGTGTGAATTTATGAGTGTTGATAATTTTTAAATAAATATTATTAGGCAGAACAGTGGGTCTTTGTATTTTGAAATGGAAATAGAAAATGTGGCAAAGAAGGAAAAGAGGTAGTAACACATACATTTCTAAAATCAGGAACTGAAAAGATTTTTTTTGCTCAGAACCATTGCAGTAGCAGTTAAATTCCATTACTTCCAATCTGCCAGCTGTGAAAGAGAACAGCAATTTTAACAGGTGAATAAAAAAAAAAAAAAAGAAAAATGAGGCAAAGCTCTGAAGGAAAAGCACAAAAGCCATTACAAAAATGATTTCAGGATGAAAAATACCCCACCCCAAATCTCTCAGCAACTGACAGCTGTGGGTTTAATGGACTATTCTTAAAATGAGATTTATATGCAAACTGCCTACAGAAAGTTAAAAAAAGGATGCTAGTAACCTATAAATGCAAAAGGTTTTTATCTCAGGCTCAAAAAATTTTGATGGCAGTGGATAACATACCATAAATGTCCCCACTAAACGATTTTTTCTCTGACCTGATGCCATTATGAATGATCTGGTAAAAGCACATAGCAGCTGTCTTGTTGCTCCTTCCTGCTCCACTTCTTCCCAACTCACTGAGTCTGTCGGCATGGGGGTTTTAGTCTCACATGCCACCCCATCACAAACTAGTATTTCTTTCTACTACCATTGAAAATATTCCTGATCTCCTAATGCATTCCTTTGCCTTGAAAGAAAGTTTTGAGCACGCATGCACAAAATGCTGGATCAACACTGGAAACTGTATCACCAATGCACCCATTGACAGATGCATCTTTGGCTGATGAATCTTGCCGCAGCTCAGTGATGGGTCTTTATCCACAGGGAGCTTTGGTGAACAACATCAATTCACACCAGCTCAAAACCAAGAACATTTGATAAATATTAAATAGGTGGGAAAGGATATTATTTGTTGCGGTGGGGTCGCTGCAACCTTCCCTGGCAGACAGCTTTGGCCCATAGAAAGAATCAGCAAACAATATTTTTGATAGATGTTCATAGATGTTCTTTTTTTTCTCATAGCCTCATGGCTGGGCCTAGCACAGACAGTTCCAAGAGCTCTCTACAAAAACTCTCTGGAATCATGTGAACACCCACCTAAGCACAGCATTATCAGGGTGGGGTTACATTTGAAATGACCAGTGAGGAACAGGATTTAGGTACAGTAGCATCAGGGAGCCTGGAAGCCCTGCGTAACCCGACCCATGTTTTCACTCCCAAGGCCCGTCCCCCCAGGGACCCAGGAGGGGAGGACCTCCATAATTTTATCCTCTAAATTCTGAATTACAGGATTCAGACAGCCAAAGGCAACATTTGGCCAATAAACAGGATACTTTGGAAAGTCCTCTACTTTGGGTCCACCTATTGCAGAGAGTAAAAAAGAAAGCAGAGCAAAACTTCATTCTTTAGACATCTGACAAGTGAGCTCTTACAATTTTTGTTTCAGTGGGCTAAGGCATCTTTCCTGTCTGCTTGCACCTCCTCTGTGCCTGACTCCAGCACACCTGGCAGAGCTGGCAGGGGATAACACACACCTGCACCTCTGATTTGTACCAAGCTACCAGTGTGGGCAAGGGGCTGCTGAGCTGTGGGCAGGCTATGTTATTACTGGGCTACTCTTGTTGTTAAGGCAGATACCTACACATACGTTTATTTAAATAGCTCATGCGTACTGGCAACACACATGTAAATACACACATGCATACAGATACCACATTACAAGCATACGCATACACCTCTACATTGCTGAAGCAATGAATATAAGCTACACAAGCAAATCAGATTGTTGCTTTTTTATATAAAATATCCCCTGGACCAGCAGCTTCAACAGGCACATGCACAAGTACTTGTGCAATCTGCTTCTTCATTTAGAGAAATTGTAGGAGGCATTGCTTAGGAAAGCAGCGTTTGTGCAAGCAACACATTGCCTCAGCATCAGAGCTTTAGTCACGCTATTTAGAATTCAGTGGTGACAAAAGCTAAATTCTCTCTCCAATATTAAATATAACTCTGCTTAAATGTGGAAAAGTAGTGCCAATTTCTTAAGTGAGAGTTAAAGTGAAGCTCCAGTTTTTCTTGTGACAATTTTATAAAATTACCTAAAAGGTTTCAGAATTTGATTTTTTTTTTTTCTTTTCCCTCTGTATTTAGTAACTCTAGCACTTAATCTTCCTTCATGTCACTGCAGATCCAGCAAGGTATAGTGAGTCTTGTCCTTCCCGATCTGCCTGGAGAAGCAGCTAGAAGGCCCCTGAAGAGTGAGTTCTTCAGCTCTTCCAGTGCCAAAACAGGCTGCTGAGTCAAGAATGGGTTTGATCTCTGGCAACGGTTTTTAAATGGAATTAAGTTTTAGAGGAACAAAATCCATTATATTTTGAATAAAAATCACTAAGACACGTTCTCAGAAGAAACTCAAGCATGACATTAGCACACGGTGAGTCCAAGAGCATTAACACCTGTAATGCTCACGGTCATAGTCTGTCTCTAGTTGTGCTGGAGCCCTACCGAGAGTAATGATTCATCCCATAGAGCTGGAAAGAGAGAGAATCGGATTTTCGGTTGCCGGGCTTTTTGCCTGTAATACATCTCAGCCATCCAGTAGAAGCCATTGAACAACTACGGAGGCACACTCTATTTCCCATTCCCGTGGAAGACACCCAGCCCGTCCCGCTCCCCATACCGCACCTTTCAGCCCCGTTCGCTCCCAGCGAGAGGCCGACAGAGTTGTGTCCGTACCCGTCCTCGACAGCCCCTCTTCCCCCGGGGATGCTGGGGGGCATTTCCCCGCTCCCCGCGGTGGGACCGCTCTCTTCTCTTCTGCTGCGCAAAACCGCCGCACAGAGCCGGTGACGGCACCAAGGAATTGCGAGGGTGACTTGGTTTCGGAGTGAGGGAAGGAGAGGGCAGGGCGGCTGCCCCCGTTGCGCCTTCTCGTCCCGTCCCCTGCCAGCCGCGGTGCCCACCGGCCCGGACGGGGCGTCCCTGGCCGCGGAGCATGCTCACAGGGCGGCAGGGGAGGGCGGGCCGGCCCGGGCAGCGGGGAACGGGCGGGCAGCACAGGCGGGAGCGCAGCTCCGCGGCGCTGGGAGCCCGGGCGGGCACGGGGCGAGCGGAGCCGCCAGCCCGGGCGGGAGCCACCGGGAGTCGGGGGGGCGCGGAGCGTGTGCCACGGGCAGGGTACGCGGTGAGCCGCGGAGCGGGGAGCCTGAGGAAGAGAGGAGCGCGCTTAGCTGCGGATCGGGGAGCACAAGCGGAAGGACGCGAGGCGGGTCACCACGTGTGGCCGCTGCCTGAGCACAGGGAGCGGCTCAGCTTCGCCGCCTGGGAATTCC
>VYZQ01059369.1:0-10800 GCA_013400655.1 Mystacornis crossleyi
CACTCAAGACCATCTGCATCTGTGTTCCTTGTGCTTTTTCTTATTAAGGGTGGTATAAACTTGTTAGGTGCAGATGCCAGAATTACATAAAAATAAGCAAAAAAATCTTTTAAAGTTCCAAATCAGTAACAGCTTCTGTAAATTTGAAAATCTAATAGGCCAAATTAAGGAATAAAAATAGTTAAGTATATATACACCCTTTCGTTTGCCTGTAAAGCTTGATTTCACATTTCAACCTGTCACCCCTAACATTTTCTTGCAACTTACTTTTACAGCATTTATTTCCTTTAAGAGCGGAAGACCCAGCTGATGATGCTATTAACAATGTAGATTAATCTGGGGTCAGAATTATCAGCATTTTCCTTAGCTGACATCCTATCCAGAACTTGTACAGTGTACAAGAAAAATAAAATCTGGCCCATTCTGTTGCAGTCATGTTGTTTCTGAATTAATGATTTCAACACCAGTTTTGTCAGTAAGCTGAGATATCATGAAAAAACCCAGCACTGTAGTGTTTAGCAGATATCTTTTCGTTATCAACTCTGGGAGTTTGCTTCCTACAAATGTGTAGCACACCAACTGTACTTTGTCAAGCATGGATAGTTCTAGTGCATTAAAATAAAATAAACTTCAGTTATTTAGTGGGTGAATTCCTGAGAGAAGAGCAGCATAACTCAAGAGAAGAGTGCAGTGCAGAGCAAGAAGTAAGGTGGTCATTAGAATAATATAATTTGGAGGTCTACTTTCTTTCACTTCTGTGCCTGCACACAGTGCCTGAGAACTGATGGTGTAGAACACCACACGTGTCTTTTCTGATTGTCCACAGGTAGTTTTGAGTTGGCCATAAGAGCTTTGTAGCGGGGCAAAATACAACATCAAACAGCTTTTAAAGCTTCAGACACTAGATTCACGCAGTAGACAAAGACTAAGACTTGCAGATGTCCAGCAGGTGTTTATTTTTGATTTCTGTTGTCCTGTTGATTTGAACCAGCTAGAGCTCAGTAACTGCCTCTTGTTAGGGCATAAATGAAAAGGGAGGGGTAAAGAAACACTTGAGATTCAGCAGTCCTTAGGCATAGAATCCAGGTAGAACAGTGTGGGGGTTGATTATCGTATCTCTCCGCCCGCCCTGCCGGCCCAGGTTTCGCCTAGGTCGGATCTGATCCCTCAGCTCCTGGCGAAATGGATTTTACCGTCTCTCCACTGTGGAAAAGAGCTGCTGGCTCCGGTCTCGCAGCTGTCGGGCGGGCTGGACGCTGATAGTCTTTGCGATATGAACAGGAACGAAAGAGCGAGACACTGTCCTTCCAAGCTTTTATTCCTGGGGGCCCGTCTCTCCCCATGTGGCAGCGGGGAGCTCAGCAGGAGTACACAGGCACAGCCCAGAAGGGAAGCTGGAAAAGGCGGGGGTCGAGCTCTGTGCTGCCTCCTTTATATTGGGGGTGGGGAGAGGGCGATACAAGGGGTGACAGCGAACCAGAACCGTCCCGGCAGTTCGGGTAAATCTGTGAAAGTAGGACGCTTTGGCGGGCTTGGGGACAAAGGAGCCCAGCACGTGGCTGGCTCTCAGCAGGCAGCGACAGGGAGCCCCGGGTAAACCCAAGTAAGCCTAACATTTTCGGGGGCTTGAGAACAGAGAACTCGGAGGAGTCTCGGCCACATGGCACAGATAAGCCTGGGCATGTCCGGGCGTGTTCCCAGGCACGCTGCCCCGTGCTGTCCCGGGGCCGGGCTGGCCCTCGCAGGCAGCAGCAGTTGATGTTTTTATTTCACATGACTTTGCTTATAAATCCAAACCCTGAAAAAGAACAAGAGTGGATTTTTCTAAACCTGAATTTGTAATGGAGTGAAAATGGAAGAAAGGGAAGGGTATTACTCAGGTATTTAAAAGACGTATTTGAGACATTAGGCTGAATGTCTTCCATGTCAGAGCTAACACCATAACTGAAGAAAACTGTATAAACCGAAAGGAAATAGCACAAAATGTAAGAGTGCAAACCATAGGTGGATTTTGTGTTGAAAAGTAAGTGTGAACAATCTGGAATGTATTTTAGCAAAAATAGCTTCTTAAATGGAACTTTCTCTTGCTACAAAAGATGTTATTGAAGAAAAAACAAAACAAAAAGAAGAAAGAAGAGGAAAAAAAGAAAAGAGAAACCAAGCCCAATGCAATTCAATTTGAATTTATCACACTGTTATTTTAATATATTTACTCAGGGTTAAGAAGTCATTACGCATCAAATTGCTGACTTTTAATGAGTCTCTGATAGTGAAAATGAGCTGCCTACAACTATACAGTGAAATAACAACAGTGGCATGGCAGAAGACTATAATAAAAAATCAAGTAAATGCTACTGAATATTTGGTGTGTGGATGCCAAATTGGTTTTGAGAAGTACTTCCATTTATTTAGTTCAGTTGGTTCATTTGCTATATGGCTCTGTATGACTGGTTTTGCTTTCAGGAAAAGTATTTAATCTGATTTTGGCTTTTAGAAGACGTTGAGAGGAGAGATCTTGTACATATACTAATTGTTGGGCTAATTGCCTTGTTAAGTGAGACCTACTCCTGAGAATTTACCAGTGCCCAGTCTGACAAATTTAACAAATAGAAGGAGGAAGGAGTAACTAAAAAATCGTGTGGTTAAGTATGCAAAGATGTTTATAGCTTGTAAATCCTAAATGGTTAAATAATGAATTAATAAAGGACCATCATGACAAAAACACACCTACCGAAACAGAATTTAATGGCTTGCACTAGTGCTTACTGCCCTATCAGCTTGCTCCTACGGTTGTATTCTACAGGTATTTTTACCTTTTTAATTATTCTTTTGTAGACCAACAGTATTATAAATTCCAGGAAGGCTACTGGGCCTCTGTAAGATGTCCATTTCCCTCACGGTGGCAATTCCATGTTGCAGGTAGCTTGGATTTGCTTAGCTTATTGATGCTTCCATGCTGTTGGCTCAAGGGCAAGGCTGTCTCTCAGTGGGTGACACTGATCCAGGGGTCAGACATCTGGGCAGGCTGTTCTCATAACCGCGCTGGCAGCTGCTGCGAAGGTGCACGCCCTCATGACCCCTTCCTCAGCTCTCTCTGTTTCACACCTCTGCCAGTTCTGTCTTTCAACCTGTTTTGCACTCTGTAGGCAGAGGGATAAAAGACAAGTGGCCTGAGGTTAGGCACTACAAGAGAGCTGTGCCCAACACTGAAGCATTAACAAAAGTCCAGCTTCTTTAGTATTTTTCTTAGAAGAGTCTGCGATATAGTTGCCATCTCCTGTTCTCGTGCAAAAGCTGATTTTCTAAATCCTGGCTATGAATACTTTGGCTCTGACTGTATGTCCAGCAGAGACCTTGTTGCCTAATGAACAAAAGGATAAACCTTGTACTCTGCCCAGAAAACTCTGGCAACAGCAGAAAAAGGAATGCTCAGCTGGCAAGCCGGTGGATTTTTTCCTCCTTTAGAAGCAGCCTATAGGTTTCTAACAGTGGTTTCAGTGGAAGGTGGAAAAGAATTGCTGTTTGATCTAGTTACTTTTTTGTGACAAGGAACTACTGTTTTGGGAATTTTTTTTTAATGTAGGAAAAAAGTTAAATTCTCCATCCTGCAGCCTCTCTCGTTTCACTTCCTTCTCAAGAAGGCTCTTTTGACTCTGATGAATCGTCAGCTGCTAATATAACACTTCTTTGTATAGAAAGAATTACTGGTCTAACGTAAAATGAGTTTCCTGGCACATCATCAGTATAAAAATCTTAAAAGAGGAAAAGCAAAAATGTGGCCTCATTTTTTTGGTTGTCTTCTTAGTATATTGATTGTTTTGCAGCATTAGCATCCTCCACAGAGGGGAAGGTCAATACCATTATAACTCCCACTGCTCTCACCCACTCTTTAAAATTGAATTCAATGTATTATTGAAATAAGAAGAGAATGTGCACGCAATTATTTTTTCACTTTTCAAGTTACATTGAACAATGGACACCTGGCATATCAGCCATCAAACAGAAAATTAACTGTACTAATAGCAGTGCAAATTCAATGCTGATTTAATTCTGACTTCAGAAGTTAATCATCTCCAACACGATGGATGGTTATTTAATGAGAAGGATTCATGGGTTCTAGAAACCACACTACAAACTAACAAATCAAATCTGATGCCATCACCTCCTTACTGAATCACTATTTCAGCACCGCAGAGCAGCTGGACAGCTTCATTGCTCAATACAGCCAGGAAGTGGGGGATGGCAGCAGGAATCAAACTCTTCAAGCTGCAAGGCATGTGAATATGCAGTTCTGAACTAAACTTGTGCACAAATAATTAATGAAGTAATAGTCAAAGTAATAGCAGAAACAAAACCATATGAACCTTTCTCAAAAATAATTACTCACTGGTATCTTTTCCAGGTTCATAGATCATTATCAAATGCCAGTGGGTTTTTTAAAGACAATATTAATGGAAAAGTTTGAGGAGATGTTGGGATTTTGGTTTGAGTTGGGTTTTTTCATTTGTGGGTTTGCTTATTTGTTTTTTTCCTGTGGATTTGTTTTATTGCTTTGATGTTATATTCTTGCTTACTATTTTAACTGAATTTAGTGGTAATGACAACTATGAAAAGGATAATGATGATTTCTGTTAACTTGATTAGCAACTGTCATAAGTATGATCTATGGAAAAGTCCCTGTATCTCTGCACTTGCTGGACCTGATTGGGTGGCTTCTTGGGGGTCTACGAGGCTGTCAGTGTCAGCGGATGGGGCTTTTTACAGTGAAATTGTCAAAAGCAAGGGAAAGCGATTATTGTTGCCTTCACTGCTTTTTAAAGATGGACCTGTCTGTCACCTGAACTGAATTCCACGTGCTGATTTCATGCAGTCCCCTTAGCATCTGATAGTGGTGACTTTCAGCCTCTTTTTACATAGATCAAATTGGAACTGATAAGCCAGAGGCTAAAGTTTCCATACTTTTCCTTCTATTCATCTAATATTTTGTTTATTTCAGCAATTTAGCTCCATTGATGATGATGTTGTTGTTGTTGTTGTTGGAGGATCTTGTATTAATAAATCGGCTTCACTCCAGAGAAGGTACTACAAGGTTTAACCTTCATTGTTCTGTATTCTCTAGTTAAGTAAAGAGAAGATGTCAGTGGCATTTTCACTAAGGTAGCAAAATGTGTATTACATTATCATGTTATTTTTCACTAGCTGGAGAGCGCTCATTAGAAAAGACCATCAGAGCAGTGATAAATGACTTACATTACTTTTTGTGCATAGAAGCTATTCCTGTGAGAGACTCAGTCTTCATTCCTTCCTATTCAGAGGAACAAAGAAAGTGGTCAATTTGTTTGTGGTTAAAATTCCACTGAAGTGTAAGTTATTTTGCTGCTACTACAGAATGCTGAGTTGCTGGTGGGAAATACTGATGTAGATGCCATAGTTATGTATCCATTCTCTCATCTATCAGTAAATGCTGCTTGATCCTGTCTTTCCTCTGTTCTTTTTTGCAAACTTTTCTCATCCTGACAAAGGAATTTATTTGTATATTCTTTCACTTCTAGTATAGTCAGTGTTCTCTCAATACATTAGCTACCTGTAACCTTTTGTACCACTGATTCCTGAGTTAGAATTGCTGTGAAATCTTGGGAACAGCAAGTAACTGCACTCAGGTAACAATAATTGTACCACTGTAATAATCTTAAAGGCAGTCACATTTTAACAAAAATATTTGTAGCTAATCTTGAGAGATGCAGGTTTGGTCTGAGGAAAGAAGATGCCTAAGGAATTGACCAGCAAAGTTAAAACCTTAATTTTCATGTTTTGCCAAAGCTGATAGAGATATAAAGATAACAGCTTCATAAGTAAATCCTTTGGTTTTTCAGGCTCTGAGGCATATCAAGGGTGGGGGACTAGTTCTAGGTGAATTGACAGCACCACTTTAAAGACCTGTTTTCAGTCATTAATAATTTCAGTGTGGTTTTTTTTTGTTTGTTTGTTTTTTTTTGTTTTTTTTGGTTTTTTTTTTTTTTTCCCCAAGTATACAGGAGAACTGGTAAATGGACTTAATATTTCTTATGCACAGTGTTGAAAGAAAAAATCAACAGCACAGTTGGAAAAAGACAGGAAGGAAGGGAAGGGAGGAAGGTGCCCAGTTGTAAGGGAGTAGTAACAACTAAAGTAAAAGTTCTCATACACCAGTGCTCTCTGAAGGCCTAGAGTAGGGTTAGAGGGTTTGGGGGAAAAAAAGCCAAATCAGTTAGTAAAGACAGATGCACCTAATGTTGTTATGGACAAGGATCATATATGCAGGTAAAATAATTTCCTTTACAAATAGAAAGAAGCTCTTCTGACCACTGTATTATCCCTTACAAAAACTGAATTAGATCACTCTCTCTCTTCCAAGCTGGTCTTTATTGCATTTGTTAAGACTACAGAAGTTGTATCTGTCCAGGCTAACAACACAATAACCTTGCCTTGTGCAAGCATCTCCTGTCTTCATGGTGCATCAGTTAGTCTGTGTAGAACATGCCAGTAAGGATGTATTTACCCTCACTAAGAGATATCCTTGGGTGGCAGTGATTATTTAATAGATAAATTTTTCTTGATCGCTTAAATATGCGAGGTGTTTGCAGGCTGGCTGCTGTAGCACATCACTCAAACTGGGTGTCAGTCCTCACAGACACAGAGCGCAAGCTCCCAATACACTCCCAGCTTGTTTTTCCATGTCATACATGAGGTTTCAGCCTCTCAGCTAAAAGCTATTCTGTCATTGCTCTTCCAAAGGCTGTCACCGCAATACCACTCAGCAGGGGCACAACTCAGATCCAACTGAAGTCAGTAGGAAATATCCAGCTGGCTTCCTGAATGCCATGCATGACTTCAGCGAGCTGAGGACAGGAAAATATAGAACAGACATCAGTGACGTGTTTGTGCTCAAGCAGCGTTTGAAATTCAGCATCCTGGGTCCATGCGTGCAAGCAGTTGTGGCCTGGAGGACGCTTCAGGGAGCAGCTGGCTTGACTGCTTGCTTTCACATTGCTCTGAGAACAACATTCCCTTTCTGAACAGCAGTGCCCACCCGGCCCTGTTTTGTTCGGGTTGACCCCGGTGTGTTTGTGTCCTCAGCCGTGCACCGCAGTAGCCTTGTTCTGTGCAGGTGGACTGTGGTGGTGGGGGAAGGGTACCATGTGTGCACCGTTTTCACTGCTGCCAGGCATGAAAGGGAAGGAAAGGATGCCAGCTATTACATCAAACCTTGGAATAAGAGGTATGCAGGAGAAACATGCTCTGGAGTTCTTGCTAATAGATCATGCCAACTGATGGAAGAATTGCCTGATTTGAATAATAAAAATGTTCTAAACTATATGCTGAAACTATTTAGTAGTTGGATGCTCTAGAAGTAGTTAAAAAAACTTCATTTGAGCCTTGGAAAGTCTCAAAGACCCACTCGAGAGAAATTAGCAAATATCTTTTTGTTACCTGAAGAGAAATAAATAGTCATGCTGAAATGAAGAAACATATTCTCTCCCTCATCACCACCTAGTCCAAACCAAGGTGGTTGTTGTGGGGGAGCGAAAAGAGAGGGAGAATAGGTGGAAAAGACAGTAATGAATGAAGACTAAATGAAGGAGGAGGAGAAGTGGTTTGAAAATTACCCAAGGTACTTCTAAGCAGTGGATCCTACATCTGCAAACATTAGGCAAATCTCTGTCCTAGTCATTCTGGAAATCTACTTCTAATGCAAAAAGTGATTAGCAGTAGGTTTATATGCTACCAGAATGCAAGGGAAGCTAAACAGGGGCCTTAACACAGAAGGGTTTTTGGCATTGATCTGTCCTCTAGATCAGCTTAGAAATAAGATGTGTATTCATCAAGAGCTGAAGTTTTCACTGAAAAGTCTCATTTTTAATGTTTATTTTGACAACCTAGTGTAGTACATTAGTTCTGCTCCTTTTTATCTTGAGGAATCCACTGAGGTTTAATGGGTTGAGGTTCAAGGAGTGTGGACAAGCATTCCTGAACTGACGCATGTTTGCCAATGTTTTGCAGCATGTTCTGGGTATCTGTTGCAGCTATCTGCTCTCTGGCCTTAGCTTCCCATTTTGTAAATGTGAATAGCTCTTGAGAAGTGTGATATGAGATGTAAAGTTATTGGAAGCTATAAGATGTAAAGCTGTGAAAAAGCAATGAGCTGGGGAAATGATGTGACTTGGTTTTTTAGAATAATGGACTGCCTATATCTGCTCATTTCTAACTTCTGACATTCTGTTCTGACCCATATGTGCAGGACTGGTCCTCGCTACAGCAGCCTTCCTGTCACTCGCAGCAGTAAGTTAAGACTATGAATCTATTTTGAGGCTTTAGTTCTTTTTGATATTTATGAACCTTCCTTGCTCTCCATGAAGTAGTCATGTTGAAGGCTAATTAAATGTGGGTGCGTATATTTGACCCCTCCCATTGTTTCTTGTCAGTCTGTCTACTAAAAATCACAGGTTATACCAGCTTGTCAAGCAGAAGGCCAAAGGCAGAAAGAAATATTAGCAGATTATGTACGAGTCTGTGGCAGTCAGGGAGAATGGAAAGGTTAAACAGGGGATGTTATAATGCTTCAGTGCTGAATTGGTTGAATTACTGCAATGCAACCTTTCTAAGAAGAGGTGACACAGAATTGTAACTATTTGATGTATAAAGGAACAGTGGGCTGGTAATTAAACACAAGATTTAGAATTATAAGATCTGTTTATAGCTTTGAACATATTGCCTGGAAAGGTCTTTTCTTTTTTTTCCCCTTCTTTTACTGTGCTGCAGTTTCTTTTCTGCAAAATAGACCTGCTACCTCCTTCAAAATCCAATTAAAAGGCTCATGTCATGAGTATTCATAGAGTGCTTTGAGATGTTTAACAAAAGATGATCTGTAAATACAAGGCGTGTCTACACTTCTATAAAACTTTTGTCAGTAAACGTCATTTAATCACTAAACCACAAAAATGTACACAGACATCCCTGAAAGAGCTTATTACTGAAACAAAAACATTGAAACCAAAAGTTGCATTCTTTTGTTCCTAGTATATAAGAACAGGAAAGCTCTGAGAATCTGAGAGTCACTAGCTGGGCGAAGGCCAATAATTTTAAACTTTTATGGGCCTTACAAAGCACACCTAAAGAAGTATTATACAGAAAAAGAAGATTGCCAGAATGAATGACATTTGACAAAGTCACCTCTGAGGTCTCAGTAAGTTCCATTATTATTATTACGTTATTCATTCAAATCCAGTAATACCAATTCCATATCACGGTAACAGTCCCAACTCCTATACTTTTGAAGTCAGGATCAACTTATCTACAGTGGGAATGATACAAAGCCCCAGTTAAGGATGAAAAGTCTGTGGTGTTTAATGTGTTTCTGATTCCCAGTTCCCTTCTCTAGCTTTCATTATATTTCGTTATATTGTTAGTGACATTGAACTCCTTCAGGGTCTGGCTGTGTGTAGTGCATGTAGGAGACCTAAATGGGCTGAGACCAACAACAGAATGTCTGCAGTATGTTTAGAAAATTGTCACCACAAATGCTACCATTTTTTCGACAGCTTTCCTAGTCAGTTTTTCATGTTAGCCAAGGTCTGAGATGACCATGAGAAAAGGTAACTTAACCTAAAATCTAGAGATCAGTTAGAAACTGGCATTCCCAAGGGAGAGATAACTGTTCTTTTCTTGCACCTTCCTCAGAACAGAGTGGCCTTCAAGTGATGAAATGGGAACTGTGATTGTAATTATTGCAGTAGATTGCTATATTTGTCCCACCAGAGCTAAATTTTCACTAATGCTCATGTGCACCTTCCCTGGGAGTAAGATAAATACTTTTACAGTAACATGCATCCAACACTAACACTATCCATCAATAGAAATACTACAAGAAGTTACTTTTAATTGTTGTTTGAAAAAGAAGTCTTCCAGGAAAAACCTTAATGTTTTTTTCTGGAGACAACAGGTATGAACAGATCTTTAAAAACACTTCACATCTGTGTGTGCCCTCCCATGCTTCATTGTCCCTTGATTATATGTGTGGTATTTACAAAATCACCAGTTAGCTGACCCATAGCCAGTTTTAATGGCGTTCTTACATGCTTTGTGAATTGAGGCACATCATCTGATAGGACTGTTTGTTTTATGTCTCTGAGTGAATCCTGTGTGAAACTTTAAGCTTTCAAAGTTGCTCATATTTATCTCAGATGGAAGAAATGTATTGAAGCAGTTTGGAGTAAATATTTTGCTCCAACACAAGCCACAGTGAGAAAGTGTGTATACAAGATTCGACAGCAGCAGGACTGCTACTCACTTATTTATGAGTGTAAACAGAAAGACCAAGTGATGCAGAGATGTTTAGAAAGTTTTAAAGGACAGAGTGGCCATAGATAGTCTTTCACAGATGTGTTTCTCTGCCTGAGTAGCTTGCCTTCACTAGGGACCTCACTTCTTCCTAGTTTCATCATCCACTTACGTCCTAAACTGCACAAACATCTTGGGCAAATCATAACCAAATTGTTTATTCTGTCGTTTTCTAGTTTCTATAGAAATTACTCTGAGATTTTTTATCTTTCTCTTTCAAAAGAAATTCATAATTTAGATGGGCTTTTATTCTGCTTGTCTTCTGCTTACATTTATTTTAAAATACTTAAGTGGAAATTCCACTGCTTTTACCACATATGCTGTTCTAAAACCTTTCCCTATTAAAAATCTTTGTGATTTACAGAGTGAATACTTTGGTATTGCCTCTAGGCATTGCTGCTTGAAAGGCTTTGAGTTTATGTT
>VYZQ01059369.1:44280-61129 GCA_013400655.1 Mystacornis crossleyi
TTCATTTGTCTAGAAGACTAGCAACCATAGTATTCATCTGGATTTTAAACATGGTGGACATAAAGCAGGAAGAGATTTTAGGGAGAATTTCTAAATTTCAGACCATAGCTACCACACAAAAACCTGTAAAGTATCAAGGAAGCTGGAAGTGAAGATGCAAAACTGAGAATAAAGTGTATGTCCAAGATATTTTTGCTTAACTTTAGCAAATGAGAAGATGCAGAAGTTCCAGAACTCCGGTAAAAAGATCTGACTAGGCAGATCAAATTGGGCGAGAGTCCTATTTTTTGCCATGATTATTTTTCCATCCTTTCCAGCCGTAAAGGCCTTGTTTGTAAGATCTGCTGTGGTTATCACTGGTAGCAACTGTAAATGGATAAAGACAGGCAGGATAATGACTGATCTCTGAAATGGCTCATTTTGTTAACTAAATTACAGGTTGCGCTGTGGACAGAGACAGCTGGCAGGCAGTGTTGCCCAAGCACCAGCCCTCACAGAAAGTGAAATATGTACTTGCCTTTCATTAGTGCACACGGTATCATTATCACCATTGCCATCGTGACAAATGTAATGATTACAGGTGTCCCCTGAGAACAGCTGCAGACAGGAGGGGTGAAACAAGCTATCCTGCTATCAGGGACTGTTCAGCCTGCAAACAAATCTGTAAATATTTCAGTAAGAGGTCAGACAATACTTGGGTGAAGTTTGCATTTGTCTAGACTTTTCCTGTTCTAGTATCTCTGAGCAGTCTATACCCACTTAATAAAAATGTTGTTCTCATTTGATAAAGAAAGAGGGGGAAATTGCTATTATGTGTCCTGTAAGTTACATAGCAAGTCCCTTCCAGCATAAGGGGTAGGATTAAGATCTTCTGACATGAAGCTCTCCAGTTGATTTATTAAACCATGACCTCCTTCACAAAATAAAATAACTTGCTTTTTTCCAGTCACTGGACTAAATGCTCTGCCAGCTGTCCCTCTTTACCTGGTGAGCAGTGATATGCTACTGATGTTTTTAGAATGGATCCAATGAGAATCTTCCCTTACTCTGTAATAAATCCTGTGAGCAAGAATAATGTAATAATTTCAAAAAGAGAGCATGAGGAAAGCTGTTTACTTGTCTTAGTGGTTAACACTTTTCTCCAGTAATTATGAAGGGTAAAGGAGCTTCTTTTCATCATATATTAGATAAGATGAGTGGGTCTGCTTTTGAAAAATGAGATTAGGCATTTACTGCTTGCGGTCACAGGACCCAAATCCATGACAAAAACTTTTAAGGGCGCCTATATTCAGAATGATAATTTTGAACACAGAAGAAATATCAGTGTGTTCCAGAAGCAAATTTCTTGGCCACTAACTTTTACTAAGCAAAACTAACACAAGGAGAGGAAGCAGCTCCTTGTTCAGGCTCTTGCAAAAGTTTTTCTCTAAGCACTGTCAGTTCATTTTATATTCTGGAGCACAAGAGTCTTTATTCTTGGTTTTTTGAAAAGAAAATTGCATCTGTAGAAATTTTTGTTATCTCTGTGAATGTTAACTCCCAATGCAATTGTCTCAAAAATATTTTGTACCAATACATGCCTAGATTATAAATTAGTGTTGTGTTAGAAAAGGATAACATAGTTTCATTAGTTGTCTGTTAATCAGAAAAGATGAATCAAAGTGCTTGACTTAACTCCTTGGTTTGATACATTATTTTGTACATCTCTTACTTTCACATTTTCAACTTTCCTCGTTTGAAGTACTTAGAGTTTTTTGAGACTTTCCTGTTAAAGAAGTCTCTGCATAGCACCACTAATTTTAATTTCTAATTCAAGTCTAAGTAATCCTCTTGAAACTCTAGGATTATGATACATGATAACAATGTTGTATCATGTTGCAATCTGGTTAAACGTCAATAAGCAAAGTAGGTCGTTTGCTGCCTAAGTTGTTGCCGGCATACGTAAGTTTTGCCTTTTTCATGCTGGAAGGATACCCAGTGTTAATACTTCAGCAGCCAACAGAAAAGGAGCTTGAAGATCTGCCCTTCTGCTGCTGAAAAACGAGGTTCAGCTGTGTCTGAGCAGAAGCTGAACTGTGTCGTGTGGACAGCAGCCAGCGCGGCTGTCAGACCGGAGCGCGCTGGCCGCTCCTGCGAGCTGTGCGTGTGGAGCTGTGAGTGCTGAGCCGTCCTGAGCTCGGGGCTCCTGCACACACAGCCTGCTTCGCCCTAAAACCGATGGCTCCGGACCTACGAGCATTGTGACGGTTCAGGCTGGCTCAAAGGGCCCTTCTGTCGTGCTCCTCTGCTAATCTGTTTCTGTATCTTATTTTCCATTTAACAGTAAAATTAACGAAGTGAAAACCAATACCCGACCTCAGAGTTTAGCTATTACCTTAATTAAAAAGACAATATTTAAAGTGACATTGTTAAGGTCAGCACTTGACTAATATTGAATTGCTCAAATGTAACCAACTGTAAACTTTGAAATACTATTTAAAACGTCTTTAATTCAGCATTTAAGAAAGTTGCTGATTTAACAATCCAGGAAACTCAGCTCTGATCACAAGCACTGTACCTTTAGTAACATGAGTCATTGCATCTGTTCTCTTTTTCAGCTCTCAGACACCCAGTAGAGACACTGATCTGTTCTAGTGTAGTATTTTTGTACACAGTGTTGATGCTTTTGTGGGTCTGCTTCCTCCTTAATTTCTCCTATTTTTTCCTTTTCATAGTTTTATGAGAGGCTCTTCAGGAAGGAGCAATTCAGATCATTGTTCCAACTCTGGTATACAAGACAAAAAGCACTATAAGTTAGAAGTGACATACACAAATGGAACTGCAGACTGTTCTCAAAATTGCTTGTCACAGCAAGAACAGTACACATAAACCCATAGTCAAAAAAGGGAAATGTTCTGAGAAGTTAGTGGTCAAGACCTGGTATTGTGGCTTACATCATTTCTGGAAAGTGACTGATCTAGATATACTAGGGCTGTTTGAGTTGGACAGAAAACAGTTCATCTTTTTGACAATGAAGAGTGGAAATCTTTGATTTGTGTTCAGCTAGCAAATGTGGCGGGGTTAAGTGCAGGTTCCATTTGTGTGTCAATGCAATGATAGAAACGTGGCTTTTGCAAGTAAACCACAGGCAAATCTCAGAAAATAATGCTGTATACCCAATCCTCCACTGCTAACAGGGTTAAAAAGACTCAGAGGATCAATTTAAAGCAACAGTTTTCAAGCCAAATGTATTTCTAGATAAACAACACTGAAGTCTAAGGAATGCTGCCAGGATTAAACAATGCCCTTAATTTCTAGTTAGCAGCTGATCTCAATCCACACAGGTAATAAAAGAAGATGCCAGTTCTTCTGTAGCTGCTTGGTAGTCTCCAGGAAATGAGTTAAAGTCTCAGCCCAACTGATAGTGGTTGGAAAAACTGCAAATCCCCAAAAAAGCCAGGTTTTAGTATGCACCCAGAATAATTTAGTACTTCTTACTGTCCATCTGTCCTGAAAATCTGAAAAGAGAAAGCGTTGTAGAGTTTGAATCTCACCCTTTTTTTGGAATCCTCTCAGAAGGTGCATTGGCTACTGAGGATGGCACATAGGGAGTTTTCATTGCTGTTTGTTGCATGCAGTTGGATGTTTAAAAATAAAGTGACTAATTAAGTACTGTATCTTGCATGTCTATAAAGTTATCCAGAAAAATGGGGAGACACTTGGCACAGCTACCTCTCTATTGCTTTGATGAAAATTGAGACATAGCTGCTGGTTTTTCATTCATTTCCCTCATTTTTTCCCCTTTTCTTTCTTAAATGCAGCTCTTGCTATTAACCTTTCTCACAAAAACAATAAAGCCTCTTTCATGCTTCCTTCCCGTTTCAGATCATTCTTTTGGTGAAGTGTTTGCTAGAAAAGATGGCAAGGCTTTCATGTTCTTTTTTCTTCTTGAAACCACCTACGTAGTTTCACAAAGAAAGAAGGAAATAGATCCCTGAAGGCTGGGGGAGGTGCATGTCTGCAATGCCACCTTGAAGGCTGCAGAGTTGTTAACCACTGACTGTGATACTGAACTCCCTGCTTTAGGGTTGCATGTTTGTTGAATATGCATTATTGAAAACAAAATCACCCCCAAACAATCTGAGACCTAGTCACCTGAAAGAGGAAAGTACATCATGATAAAAGCGAATTGATAATTGCATTTTAAAAAGCACCAAACCAATATAAGATTCAAATAACTTTGCATGAAGAAATTATATTCAACAGACTTCCCTTGCCACCACATAGCACTTGCTTCAATGTCAAGAGTCCTTATTAAAAAGATTGCAGTGTTATCTCCCTTGATAGTAATTCTTCTTACAGTTCCCTTGAGATAACGGTTCCCAAAGTTTGGCAGGAAGCTTAAGGAAGGCCACCGTCTTTAGCAAGAGCCACAACCACACTGAATAAATATAGTATACAAAATCAGAAGATGGTGGTGTGTCTTTTTGAAGGTAGTAGTAGGCCACATGAGCTACCAGTTTGATGTGGTTATACTGCACATGCAATTTCAATTGAGAAACCCGCATATTTCATTGTCTAGGAAAGATAAAAATAAATTACAAACATAATAAAGCAAGATTTTAACTGGACACATTTTTAGAGTTTGAATGCTTTCCACTGAAGATGATGTTGCTGTTTGTATTAGAAAATTGTGTCTTCAGATAAAATAAATATCTGAAGTTTAGGCTTATAAATGGTAAGAACATTTCTGCTTTATCTCATTTTATCATCTTTTCTGCTTCCTTTTATTCTTCAAAGGAAAAGGGAGGATGAAAATACAGATCAAATTGAAGAATAAGTAATATCTCTAGAAATTAAAATTCTAACAAAATTTGGGTAATTAAATAAAACCATTGTAATTTTTGTATTACTCTTTCATTTTATTATGGAAAATCTGAGATGTTAAAAGCCATCATGGTGTGGAATTCTTTTAATCTTTGGTACTTTTTTTTAAACAAACCTGAAATTTTGAACCAGCAGTTGTGCTCCCTGAAGTATTCTGGCTGTTCCTTCTCTTTTCCCACACTGGGACAGTTCTGCGAGGGTTTGAGGCTCATTAATGAGAAGCTGTGCAAACCCTTCTGAAACGTTCAGAACCCTGACACAGGAATTTGCTGTGCATTCAGGCTGGCATTTGTACCCATCTATTTAGGGACTCCGTAATTAGGTTAATTTGTGTTCTGGTGTGAAAGAAGACCATCATGATTTTATGATACAGAACAGCAATCTGTTTGTTTTATCCATCCTTTAAGTGTTAGTATAGGTTATCTTTGCTTGAAGACAGGTGTTACATGAATTCCCTGGAGCTCCTTTCACTTATGTCGTGTACCTAATTCTTCTTTGGTACAAGAGCATGAATGATGTTTGGTGGATCAGTGTAAATTTCATATTGCTAATTCCAAAGCAACTGTATCCATTTTCTGAAGGAGAGTCTTTGATTACTAATATTGTAATATTAAGTACAAAGCAATTTGAGGATAGTGATATTTATTCAGAGGAGCAGTGAGATTCCACAGAGATGAACAGGACCATTGCAAAAAGCAGATACATGCTATTTTGTTGTATTTTCTCATCTTCTTCCCATAGTAATATGCCTAAATGTAGAACACAATAGCTACAAACACAGGGAATCCATGCCAGCATTCCTTTTTTTTGTTCCTGAAGTGCTCCCACATGCATACACATACTGTCTGCTGTGTTTTGTTGCTATTTTCTTTATAGCCTGACAAGGCTGTGTCACTAGCATTGTCCACCAATTTGCAAAATAATCTTTTGAATCTTGAAGATGCGTACAGGGCTCGGAGCAACTTGGTCTACTGCAAGGTGCCCCTGCCCATGGCAGGGGAGGATGAAAATAGATAATCTCTAAGATCTCTTCCAAACTAAATCATTCTATGTGCTATTTTTAAACTGACAACACTGAATTTTCTACTGAACTGGCTGGTAGTTGCCCTTTAAAAAGTTCTTGAAGGCCATAGTCTGTCCATAGCATTGAAAGGATGTGACTCCTCATTACACTGTTATGCATGCACATAAGCAGACCCATCAATAGGGTTGAGAAAGTAGGTAATTTTCAATGATCTTGTCAACAGTTGCTTATCAAGAAGGTTAACTAAAACCAGCTTCTCGTCTTTTAATGTAAACATTCCGAAAATACATGATAAAGTCTCTGATGAAATCATTCTGAGATATTACCAGACTGCAGAGAAACCCCTTCCATTTACAGTGCAGTTGGGTCCTCTTAAATGAAAAGGATGAAAGATGCCTAGAGGAATAAAACAGGGACTATACTGGGAGAAGAAACAAGTCCAAACTTTGGTGTGACAAGGAGAGCTACGTGAGATGAAAGGTTATCCAGGATTAGTGTTCAGACTAGTCAGGTGAAAAAAAATGCCTATAAAATTTAAAGCCCATAGGAAAGTGGGGCACAGCAAGTGCAAAGGTGTAAGGCATTGGCTTCAGTGCAGTAGTGGCCAGGTGACAGTGTGATGTGCAGGGTATCCTGTTACAGCCCAGGGCCTGAGGTGCTGCACTCCTGTGGGCCTCACCATTGAAGCTGTAGTGAGAGACTCTAGGGACAGCTACTGAGCTCCATCACCTCTTGCTTCTGTGTATCCCAGCAACCAAGTGCCCAAATGACTGTTTTCAAAAACACTCAGTTATCCATTAAGGTTTTCAAGGAACGAGCAGCATTCATAGAGCTTGATGAGACTTTCACCCTGGCCAGCTTCGCCAGCTGACCACTGCTGCCTGGCTGCATCTGCCAAAATGACTGTTGGCTCCAGCCCCTTTCCACCTAAGGCTTCTTGGCTCCCTCTCTGCAGGCAGAGCTAAAAGGCAAGCAGTAGAAATGGAGGTGGGGTCCTACAGAACTGGCTAAGAGGCAGAGATGCAGAAATTAGGAAGGTGATCAACAGTTTGGTCTGTCAGGCTGACTTGCTAGCCATCATGCTGCTTTGGTTTTAATTCCTTTTATCAGAAGTCTGCTGTGTCCACCTTCCAAGCCCCAACTCCCATGCCATATGCTGCCAGTACTGTCCTCCATCTGCCTGAAGACACAGACAACGGCCGTAATAGTTGGCCACAGGCATCCATCACCCTTATTGCTCCTTTAATTTGTATTTTACAAGATCAGCCTGTTGCAAGTTAATTGTCTCTCCCATCAACTAGTCAGATACTAAATTCTGTAGGAAGGAGAAGACAGGGAGTGTTGGGGCTATAGTCATATTACTGCAAAAAGATAAGCCACGTCTCACTCTTACTTCCCTAAACAAAATGGCAGTTCTTTAAAACTTGATTTTTAAAGGCTATGTTATTTTCTGCTGAACATACAGTATCAAGCTAAATTCTTTTTCAGATCTGGGCCCTCTGTAGGGCTTTCTCCTGAATAGAAATGTCAGGGTTTGACCTACTAATTTCAGCAGCCTGCTGACAAAATAATGAATGAATAGAAGAACTCTGTTCTTGCACTTGGGTAATATTTACTGAGTGTTGCTAAATCACAAAGTGCTGTACAAAAGCAAGAAAAATTTTCCTTCCAGTATGTAACCATAAACTGTATAGTCTAAATCACAACAGTCCTGTATCTCTAAATTCCTTTGGCTTCTCCGGTTTTTTCACAAAAACTCTTCTTTGATCAAGGAATGGACATGTTACGGCTGTTTTTGTACTGGTCTTACCTCCCATACCCTGAGCTTCCTTTACCTCAGTGTTCCTAATGGTAGCTACAATGATTTCCGAATAAAGGATTGTCTCTAAAGGTGGTCTTTGTCCCTTCCTGCAGGCCTGATGAAACATAGCTTCTTCCCATGGAAGTTAGCATGAATAAGTGAGTGGCCATAGGGACAAGGGAGGCTGAGTAAGGGAGTGCATCCTTATGCTAAGTTCTTTTGTGTTGCTCTCCCACTGATTTCAAGGTGTTCTAGAACCTAGAGGACACTCATCTTCTAAGTGACGCTGGTATTACAGTAGGATTAAGTTCTCAGCACAGTCCTAAGACAGGGGTTTCCTTTGATATATTGGTTTTCCTTTTACATCTCATAATATTTTTCCTAGAACGTGCAGAGAAGAAGGTATCAGGAAGAAGTATGGAAGCTGAAATTGTGACATTAACCTTCTCCTTACTCACTACTCCTTCCTGCACCTACTATGCAAAAAAATCAGTACTGGAAGTACTTCAGCTTTCTTTGTGACATCCATTCCCAATAATCAAGTTTCCATTTGACACCAGGAGTTCAGTTTTAACTAACATAATACAGATTTGGCAAGGGGCTCAGCTGATGCGACTTTGCCAAAGAGCTTTACAGTAAGCAACTTCTGCAACACAAAATAAATACGCAAATAGCCAAATTGTAATTTTTTCCCAGCAGCCTATCTTGATTGAATAAAATTCTCATCTCTGTAGGAAAAGTCAGTCTTGATGTGAGGTGCTATTTCCAACAAGTTTCAGATGTAGCCTTTTGACCTATTTAGTAGTTAGTGCATCCTTCGCATATGTAAAACATAAGTGTTTGAAATGTTCCTTGGGCACTTGCTTAGTAATATAATACCTTTGAACACATTTTTTTGGGCCATTCTGAAACCCTAGAAGATTCTTTATGATCAAGAGAAGAGAGTTTGCAAAAAAATATACTCCAGGCAAAACCAAGTTTAAATAGATTAATTTTGTCCAAAGCCTCTTCAGCCCTTGCCCTTCTATATTTATTGCACTTGGGTTAAGTGGATGATGGCAAGTTGGTATTTGTGATCACCTTTCCTGTCAGACAACAGTGTCCTTTTTGGATGCCATCTTCTAGACAAATTCTCACTTTTCTGTGTGTTATGGGTCAAGACAGACAGCTCTGATTGCTATTACTGAGTAATATATGCTGCGCCTTCAACTCACTGACATCTCACGATTGTACCAATGCTTTTGATAAGCAAGCCTAGTAGTTAAGGTACATAGTTTATTCCACAAAGCCTGTATCAGATCTTTAATTCCATATTTTGTGTATGTATTGGATTTGTGTGGCAGGGTTTTGCTATGGGAGGACTACATAGGTTCTTCATTGAGAAGCTCTCAGAAGCTTCCCCCATGTCTGACAGAGCCACTGCCAGCCACCTCCAGGACTAGGACCTGCTGCTGGCCAAGGCCATCCGTGACAGTGGCATAACCTCTGTGATAAGACAGTAAAAAAGGGGGGAAAAGTTGCTGAGCAGGTACAATGGCAGTGGGAGAGAGCCCGTGGTAAAGCCCATGGTGAGCCAGGCGGTGGGGAGTGCATAGAGAGTTTGAGAGTAAAGTTAAGTCCTGGAAGAAAGGAGAGTCAAGGAGAAGGTGTTTTAAGCTTTACTTCTCATTACCCTATTCTGATTTGATTGGTAATAAATTGAACTAATTTCCTTAAGTTGAAAGTGTTTTGCCGGTGGCAGCAACTCATGAGTGTTCTCTCCCCGCCCTTATCTCAATGCACGAGCCTTTGATTTTATTTCTTCTCCTTGTCCAGCTGAATTGGAGAAGTGATAGAGAGGCTTTGGTGAGTATCTGGTGTCCAGCAAGGTTCAAACCACCAGAGTGTGACTGCCACTTCTGGCAGCACAAATTGTTGGCAATGTTACCCAGTGGATTGAAACCCCAGGGGAGATGTGAGATGGATGAGCATATTTTCTCCTTTAAGATCTCTGCTGTGGAGGAAGTTCTTTGTTCTTGTGCCCTACTAAAATCTGACTTGCTACTGCAGTCATTTCTTTATTGAGTGGATGTGACATTTTAGCAGCTGGTCATGTTTTTGTCTGAAGAGTTGCAGAGCAGCACTTAGAAGCAGAAAGGTAAAGGCCTGCTTTAATCAGCCAACTTCTGTAATGCCGGAGGAGTGCAGCAGCTTGAGCACACTGAGCTTAAAATGCAGCACACAATATGCATTGGCTCAGTTCCCTAGAAAAACTGAAGCTGATGTCAACATTCAGAATGGTTCATGTTTCTGCCCTAGTCCAGAATCCTATTTACACGGTATAATTTCACAAAACTTTCCAGGATATATTATTTATATTTTCAGAAGGCACTGTCAGAATATTTAATCGTAATTATAATTGGAGTTCACACCATCAGATAGGGCAGATTTTTATGATGCATATTTTAATCTGTGGATTAAAAATAGCAATCTGAATAATGTATTTGCTAGTGAACCAATAGACAGGTATCACCTTTTTAATTTGTTTTGCATTCTGTTTCCCTAGGAAATGGCCCTTTTCAGCATGCTGCAAATTTCTGTTTCTCTACTTGCAGTATGATACCCCTAAATGCATGGGGATTAGCAGCCTCGTGGCTGGAGTTTCATCAGCTGTGTAATAACAATTGTTTTTTGCAAATTGTGTGGCCTAAACACACCTGCATGTGTTTCTTCAAACATTTTACTGCCTGTTAATTGACTGGCAGTGTATTGGTGCTATTCTAGGTAATGGAAGAAGAGATTTAAATGGGCACACAGTCCTAGGCACTGAATGGCACGAGGGAAGACGCCCTTTTTAGGACTGCTGAATATCACTGATTACTAGGCTTGGCAGGTGTCAGATATAAAAGCAACTAGATGTGCCACAGCATTCCCCAGATTTTGAGGAAATGGGTATAGGGTGAGCTTAGTACAAGCCTCATCGTGGTAATGATGATACTGTTAATCAGGATACTCTGCTTGATATTAATTAACTGCACTGCAACAACATCTGGAGGCCCCACTGGATACCGGGGCTCCACTGGGGCAGATAACATACAAATATACAGTTTGATAAGCCTTTAGATAATGTAACTTCACATTATAAAAAGACAAACTGGAGAGAGAGAAATGAAAGTGGCTTTTTCAAGGTACAGCAGAGCAGCAGTAAAAGCAAAAATCTTTTCTTTCAACCACATACTCTAATTAGTCTCGATTACCTTTGTGAGTTAAGATTTAAAGGTCTCAAACTGTACACAAAATATGTAAACTTCTCGTGCAAAATTAATTCCTAAGTGTAAGTCTGCTGATATTATGTAGTAATGTTACCTAAACTGCTTCACTGATATGTAAAGCTCTTATCTGATGCAGGGTATCTGGGCTGAAATAAACAAGCAGCTTCTATATTTCATATCTTTTCTTGGTGAAAATATTTTATGTGTGTTGTTGTACATAATGAGTCACTCCTGACTCTGGTAGAATTGTCACAGTATTGAGCTTCTTGTCCATTTTTTTGGCTTGTCTTCAGGGTAGTTTTGTTTATAAAAGAAACTTTTATTAGACAAGAGGCAAAGATTGAAAGAGGGAAAGACAGGGAGAGAAGGCAATTAGACAAAATTAAAGCAAGAGGGTGGCAATTTCACATCCCACTGCTAACTCTATTGCTGTAATATTGCAAAGGTGTTTGGTCAAAAAAATTCAAGAAAAGGAGTAAGGCGGACTTTAGTAGCAGTGTATTGCTGTGCTACAATTTCTTGTAGTACAGTCCATTAAAGAAGTATTATATTACTGTCTGTGTCCCACATAAACATTCAATGGGCAAAATATTAAGGGCAGTTTGAAAAATTTGTTAAACTCTTAACAAGGAAACTGGTATAAATTTTACTTTAGCCAAATAATGTGTCTCCAACCAATAAGTAGAGATCATCTCTCAATACAAGGAACACTTCCAGAGAGCACTTCTGAATCAGACTGTTGATCATGGTGAATAAGCCTGAAATGTGGGCCCCCATGGTAAGATTGTGTAATTTCTGTAAACTAAAATTAAAAATTTCTGGTGTGTCCACTTGAAAAAAAGTATATGTAAAGTGAAGTAGTTTCAGGGCCACGGGGAAGTTTAAATGAAGGATTGAAAATCCTGCTTTCAAGCAAGAAACTCAGAGAGCTGAGTGATTTTCTCTTACACTCTGTGAAACTGAGGAGAGAGTTTGCAGTCGTGGAAAGATGAAGCTGGAACCTTAAGTCATCTGCTTTAGCTTTTTTTTTCCTTCGAGGATGGGCTAAAGGCAGCAGCCTGGCCATGGCAGATGTTTATCTAAACTACCTTTCCTAAACCTTCAACAGAAAAGATTAGATTCTCATTAATCTTTCCCAATTTCATTGTGTCACCGCTTCTTAAAATGAACAAAAATCAGGAGAAACCCTCCAGAAAATTTTGGCTTGATCACAGACTTGCAAGTCATTTATGGCAGTATGATGCTAGATGGTGTTTCCTTACAGGGAAGTAACAGTTAAAAGAAACAGTAATGATCTGCTTTTCAGGAAGAGCTGAGCACAAGGTTATAATCATATTGTTGTATTCAATGGCTCTTGATTCTTCCTATGAATTTGGTACTTTTTTTTGCTTAAACATAATTCTCAAATGCTTTTCTTATATATTTATAGTTCTTTGAGTTAAAGAAATAGTGCTGAATCATTGCCTTATGACTATACACACAGTTTCAAGTGTACTATTTTTTTGAACCTTTTATATCGCCTCCTTTTCTTCTCGAGATGGCCTGTAAAGATCTGTGTACGGTGTTCAAGAATTTAGGTCAAAGGTTCACCATTAACTTATAATAGTGGTTTTCCTTTTGTACACTGTTCCTTTTCATTACAACACTTGAATTCCACTTGCCTTTTTGACCATGATCAACTCTAGGCCAATCTCATCAAAGAAGCAACTGCTTCTTTCCTCAGCTGCAAATCAGAAGTGTGTGCTGCGCTAAAATATATCCTGTAGTTTAAAAACGAATCAATTCAGACAAGATATATGACCTCCTATAAAATTTTAGAAGAGAGTAGATTATAACAATTGTCCTTTTTAGCCTTATAAATTATGTATCTCTGAGAATTGCCTCTTTTAAAAACCATGCCCCCAAAGAGTAATAATTTCTATTTATTTTATCCTCTGTGTGTGTGTATGTGTGTGTGTATGATTCTTTCTGATAAATAGGTTTGTAACTGGCATTAAGTCGATCTGGTTGAGCACCTTAAAGAAGCAGTAACAAACAGTATATGACAAAAAATGACCTACTGCTTCTTATAACAGCCCTTCGAAATCAAACAAAATTAGCTGACCTGTGTACTTCTTTTCCCCTTAACAACATTTTTTCCTGTTTCAAGATGACTTTAAAATGTTGGCACCCTGATTAAAAACTTCCAAGTCAGGTGAGCTTCAGCGCTGTCATTTCTCTAGGAGCATTTTGTTGATTATCACATTTGCCAGGGTGGCATTCTTGAGCATGCTTCCCCTGCCATCACTGTTTGGATAAAGGCAGACTTCATTCAGTAAACTCTCCCGTTACCCAGCTCTAGAGTTTTTTACATATTGAATCCTGATTTCAGACTTACCTCTCAATGATATTAAAAACAGTACTAAATGTGGCCAGTCAGAGTAGAACTAACTCCCTTATACTCTGTGCTGAATACAGGTTCTAAGACTTCCCGTTCTTAAATCCATTGATACATGTATACCAGAAAGATCTGTCCAACCATACATTCAGTTCTAGTTGCAGCCCAGAAGGGTCCTCTAAGGACAATGCTGGTTTTTACTGCTTTTCTAATCAGAAAATAACTTTCTGAGTTTCTGTTTACAGTGAAAGTTCACATAAAGTGATTTTTAGTTGTCGTAATAAATGAGTATCCTCTGTGGAATAAAGAGCAGTTCTCAGGGTTATAAAAAACCAAAGCAATTTGCCTGAATTTAGAGGGTAGTGCAGTTGAAGTGTTTGTGTGTGGCACTTTTTGGGGGGGAGGGAAAGTTTATTTTCATAAACTACAGTTTCCTACAGTTGAAATGGCTTGTTGTATTACTAAAAGAGCTTGTATCACTTTCAATTGAGAGCAGCAAAATCAGCAGTGATCTACAGAATGGAGTAACTAAGTATTGTCTGCCAGGGTTGGGCTGATGTCTAGCCATGTTGGAACCGACCGGGGGGAGGAGGAGCCAGTCTGTGCAGTAGTCACTATTTTAAAAATTATTAAATAAAATGAGCGTGAGAAAACACAACCTGGGATTGTAGTCAGATTTCAGTTATGTTTTATAAATGCTGCCTTTAACTTTACATTTTGCTTCAGAAAAATAAGCAAAACAACATAAAGATACTGGGATGAACTGTGCTTCAACTTGCATGAGTAGGAATCGAGTTTCTTTAACAGAATTGCTATTGATTCACAGTGTTGCAGCTGAGAGTAGGATCTGTCCTAATGCCTGGAGTTCTCTCCCTTGGTTTTTGAAATGAAATGCGTTCTGCACACAGGGAACAACTATATACTTTTAGTGTGGACTATTTGAATTTTAGATTAAGAAAAAGAAAGCCTAAGGGTAAAGCCCTTTTAAGAGCACAGAGTGCATGTATGTTCATGTATGTGTACCCTCTAACACTTTCCAACTGCTCATCTTACAAAATCACTGCCAACCCCATTTTACTTTCTTTCTACCTGGTCTACTACAAAAAGACAGATGCCTTCAAAATATAAAGGCATGGCATGAAGAAAGGAAAGACCTGACAATTTGCACAGAGGACAGGCTCTACTTCTCTTTGAATGGAGGCAAACAGAATATAAAACATACCTGCTATAAATGTCAGACCTCAGACCTGCTTCTGAGGTCCCTTCAGAAGAAAGGAATGGGTTTTGAAGGAGTTGAAAGTAGAAGCTGAGAAAAGCTTAGGACCTGCTCCTCTCAGATTGTAGTGGCTCTCAGGGCTGAAAGGTTGGGGTTGGCAGTATATAACCAGTGTTTTAAGTAAAATATATCCGGATTCTCAGGGCTTGTAGAGCTTGGAAAGATAGTACCTATAACTTCTCTGTTACAGTTGAAGAATTTGGTTTACAAAAATGTAGAAGAAAAGGTTGTCCAAGTGAACCAGCGCTTCAGGACAAGCAATAAGTTGCTGATCTCCTGATCCAGGCTGTAGATTAGCTCTTGTGTCATTTAATAATGTTCAAATATTTGGTAATTGTGAATATAACAAACTGTTGCCAGGAGTCTGTGTAGACAGGTCAAGGAGGAGCCTTGTACAAGTTTTTTTTTCAATACTTTGCACATTTTTTGTTCTTTTAATTTGTCTACAACCGTTCCATTATGTGATCTCAATTATATTTCTAAAGTCTTAGAGACATAATGGCAGAAGTTTCTCTCCAGAAGGACTGTAAGCAATAAAATGGTAATGTGGCTTTTGAGGGCAGCAATTTTATGGGACAAATCAGTACTAGGCAAATTCGTGAAAAACTTTAAAAATCCTTTTTGGCACAGTAGCCTTAAAGAAAGAAGAGGAAAAGTAAAATAGCTTGAATGCTGAGTTCACTTCATTATTTATAAATAAAATAGTTCTCAGTTTTCCAAGACATTGTGCCAGCACCTGATGTCACTTGGAGGTTTCAAAAACATTAATTAATGGTTGCCTTTTCACAGAAAGTTTTTGGGGCAGCCAGTGACTACCAGTATAGAGAGGAAAAAAATTGCACTGTCTGTTAAAATTTTCTTGAGCCCTTCTGGACCATGTAACTTGTTTTCTCTGTGTGGTTCTGTATTCACTTTTTTCCTTGCTGTATAGTTAGGATTTTTTTTTTCTTTAGCTAAAAAATAAAACTTTATAGGTAGTGGCTCAAAGGTAAATCTTTCTTTGTCACATATTTACTGGTCTAGTTAATACCTTTGCTTGGTTATGTGGAAAGAAAATCCACCAGATGAATGTGTCGGGAAAGGAATGAAAGGTCATGTCCATCATGAAGTGTTAAACCTTAATGGTAAAGCTTGTATTTCAGATTTAGAAGGAAGGTAGGCCTTGGTAGAAGCTGTTTTTAATGAAGTGCTGTAGTGCAGGAAACTGGAATTGATGTTGAAAATAGATTGTGGATCTGTCCCTTGTGTCCATGGTCACTGTTCTTTGCTATAGAATTTTCTCTGTGCTTTGCTTTATTTTTTTTCTTCTGCCAGGAATATGTAAACTTACTGTTAATTTTTTCCTGGTGTTTGGTGCCCTGGAGATATAAAATATCAAGAATAAACTGTATCTTGGGATCTGTGTGTGCAATTTGGCTTCAGTAGCCCTACCTTTGACATGTGTTGTATTGTGTTTTATCCTATTTTATCCTATCCTTTTATCCTGTGTTTTATGTAATTGGAACAAAACCATTTTCATGACAGGTTCCTACTCAGCCCAAATAAGAGTCTCAGAAGTTGTGCTTCTGCAAAATTGGGTTAAAGAGTCACAGGGATCTCTGCCCAAGAGTTGTCTGATGAGAGCTGGAATAGGCTATCCGTCAGGCCCATTATTTTTTGTAGACAAATTTTTTCACTTCTTAATTACAACAAAGCGTTACACTGCTTTTAGAAGGGCTGTCTTCTCTGGCTCTGGGAGAGGCTGGCTCTTGGGATGGAGAAGGCACCAGTTTGCTCATTTCCCTCCTCTCTCCATTAGGCTAAAGGCCACTGGCATTTTGCAGTCCTCTTCTTCCAGAATCTTATCTCTTTCCCAGTTTGCCCTCTTATCACTAGCCCTTTAAATAGGTATTTTCCTTCAAGCCCTGGGAAAGGAAATGGTGAAAGGTGCTATCTCCTTTTCCTCTAAGGAGCAATCAGAAATGTTTTCTCATTCTGCAGAGATTAATCAAACTTCCCACCCGCCTTTTCCCCACTTGCAAGTTTTTTACCTTTGCCTCATTAAGCCCCTAGGCTTGAAGGTATGCAGCTCTCACTCTGCTGAATACTGTGGTGCTGTATTTCCCCACTCCTTTTCTTACTAAATGCCTGTCCTTCCCACATTGTTTTCCCTTTCCCACCCCTAGTCCTGACCACTCCATTGGGTTCTCCCTGTTGGTCCCAGTACCCCAACTCCGTCCATGTACCGCCCCTGTGCCCTGAGACCATTAGTCCG
>VYZQ01059370.1:0-90189 GCA_013400655.1 Mystacornis crossleyi
CCCTCCATCTCTCCCTCCCCCCTTCACAGTATAATGAATTTACAGGAGGGTTTGCAATCTGGTCCTATAGATTTCTACTTGATAGGTATGGTATTTTTACGAGAGGGCATGTTGAGACATTATGTATTGGTAACATTTTCGTTAGATACATTCAACCGATCTGAAGTGGTGGTTAGATAGCAGGAACCAGGCAGGCAAAGGAGAAGGAAGTATAAAGAGAAAAGGAAAACAGAAAAAGACACCCCCCCCCCCAAATTAATAGCAACAAAAACATCCCACCAAAACAAAACCACAATAAAAATCCCCTTTTTCCCTCTATTTCTTTTAACACTAAAGTGCCAAAATACCCAATACTGAAATATTTTGTAAACTGTCACAAAAATGTTCATGTTAAAAAAGACACCAGTTTATTAAAGGACTGAGGTAATTTCATCTACTGTCTTTTGATCTCTTCCTCTAAGAAGCAAAGAAAATTAAAAAATAAACTAATTGTTCATATAACCTAAATGGAAACAGAAAATGCTGCTACAGCACATCTCTACATAGCCAGCTGCTGTCCTCTGGTTCTGCTTTATTCACTTTTGTTCTATTCCACCTAGACTGGTGTAGTATAATATCATTGATAGTATTTGTATATGATAGGTTAGGTAAGTGAGATTAGTGATACTTGAGAAGGGGTACATTCCTCTTTCTTCACCTGTCAAGCAAAATGTAATTCATTCAATATCCCAAATGAGCTGTAGTACCTACTTGTTGTATAGAGACAGTGCTGAAAACACACACTGGAGTCAGCATCTGAGCAGTGTTGCAAGTCAGGGGCCAGATCCCAGGATGATTCACATGTCTGACGGATATCTTACATCCCTGCATCACTGCTTGGCTGCAGATAACAAGGAAGCAAGTCAGTTCTCTCAGGGTCTGTGTTTCCATTCATGAAACCACCAAGGTACCTATGCCGCTGCCTCCACACACATATATACCCATCCTTGCCAAAAGCCTGCACTGGAGCACAAGTGGGAGTCATAAACCTTGGCTGCTTTGCCTCTGGGACCCAGTGCAGAAACTTACAGTAGAATAAAACCTTAAACCCAGCAGCAGTGGGGAAACCCACACATTCAGTGTGAACACTCTTCCCATACCTTCCCCACGCAGAAGCAGGAATGGGAATGTATAGGCTTCGTGTCCCAAAGGGCCCATGGGAAGTCCCAAGCTGTAGAGGGGGCGTAGATAGGCACGCTATTGCCATCTCCTCTGGCTAAACTGTTCCGCTTGGCATAAATAATTAAATTCTATTGCATTGCACAAAAAAATAGTGAGATTAGTATGGGAAGGCACTCACTTGGGAGACAGAATAGTTAGACTGAAATCCTTGTTTGGGCATTTAATTATTCATACCAAGTGGAATATTTTTGCCAGAAGACATTAAGAGACATCCACCTAATTGAGCAGCATGCTTACGATTAAGTTTAGCAGTGGTCAGACAGAACATTGACATGACTACTAGTATATCTCTGCTTGAACTGAATCTGGTCTACTGTTTACCATGCTTAGGTTGACAAAAAACAGACAATGCTTGCTTTGTGCACAGCTCCAGTATCAGTAATGCAATCAGCATTATTATAACAGAGCATTAATATTTTTCTAGTAAAAAATCATTTGACTTTCCAGTCATAGACCCTGAATTATTAAAAATTACACAGATGCATAGAAATGACTCACTGCAATTGCAGAAAGGTGAAATTTTAAATTAATTCTGTCTTATGTCGGATGAAGTGAAAAAGGCAGCTGACCACACAAGATAGATCATTCATAAAAGAAGAGTAATCACAGATTTGATAATATGTTAGAGATGCCTTAAATGTGAACTGCATAAAAGGATCTCTTTTGTGTGAGTGAAAATGTTTCTTTAGAATTCAGAGTTTGCTTCTTCCTTTAGCTACTGTCAACAGAATGACCTTGCTGTTTAAATATACGCAGAAAATTTGATTTAGCTGGTGAGCGCTGCAAGTGGAAATAACTATTGTTGACTGTTTGTATGAAAATGGAGAGGTGATGTGACAGCTGATTTGGTTGAACATGACGTAGCTGTATTAACCTACAGTAGTCACGTGGTGAAGCCCCGTCTGTGGTCATTGGAAAAGCATTGAGAAAATGCAGAACCTGGGATTCCATGCATGGGCAGATAGCTGGAGATGCTCATACACCAAGAGGTATGAGTTCAGTAACTTTTTGAGAAAATTGTACAGTTCACTCAAACGTTTTGCAATAGGTTTGAAGAATAAGATTCACACTTATTTATACCTGTCACAGTCCTGTTGAGGCTACTGGGCAGCCAGAGGACATGGCTGGCCAGGGAGCATCCCGAGACAGGAGGGAAGAGCTGTGTCCTTCACATGCTTGCTCCAATTCCCTATGGTTGTGCAGCCCCACGGCACCCTAGAGCTGTCTCACACACCAGCTGTCTAAAGCCAGTACATCGCTGTCGGCAGCATGACCCTGCAGATTCCAGGTAGCCAAAATGCAAAATGGGACTCTCAGATGTGGTTACAGTACAAACCCTTACACTGCTCTTTTACGTTACGAACTGCACTTGCTATAATACAGAGGACTAGAGTTGATGTTGATAAGCAGATGATACACTGCCAGTGTCAGCAAAACCATTTATGTCAAGGTTTTCAAACTCCCAGGTGATCTGGAAACTGCTTTAAACAGATAGGAATTCTGCTCTTGTAATTTATTTTGCAGATGAAGCTCTCACCGATTTCACTTCTTCAGTGCTATTAGCACTTCTCATCAACTCTTTCCTTGTTACAGCACCAGTTGGAAAGCTTTTATGTGCTTATTATTGCTAAAAAAATTCTTTGCATCACATATGATTTCTCTTATCTGTGTTTTTCAGACTGCATCTTGGCAGGAATATATCACAGTCTTAGTGTTCCCAGTTTCTGATTAAGTCACTGGCCACTAGTGTGCAAACTTGCAGTAACACCATGCCATATTTTATGCTCACATTAGACAAACAAACCGTTCAGGGCTGTTTCACAAAGGACAAAGTGGCAAAGCTGCAACACCGTACCAGTTTGGACCCCATTCACCACATGAAAATGTCAGAAGGTTGTAAAGATATCTTCACTGATCTTAATAGTAGAATGAAAAAACATGAAAATCTTCTGAGCCCTGTTCTTGTAAACGGGGCTCAAAATGAGAAAAAATGGCTCCAAGTACCAAACCACTTAAGTCTCCTTTCAAATTCTGGTCTACATCTCCTAAAGGTGAACTGCAGGATCACCCGCAGAGTATTTAGGTTTTCTTACTAAAGCCACTGCACTTTAAAACCTTCTTGCACTTACCAACTGATTCTGAAAAAAAGATGGAAACAGAGGGCAAAACAGAAGAAATCCTTCCTTCTAATAGCTTCTGTGTTTTGCTGTAATTGCCGCTTCTTTCCCCTCTTCAACATGCAGGTTATACAAAGTTCTCTCAGCTTCATGGCAGTCTGAAAAAAGGATTTAGCTTTTTAGAGTGAAAATGGGGCTGATGTGATGCTCAGAAATGAGAAGACAATTGCAGTGTAAAATTGGTTTGCTTTTGCTCGACAGACGGGATGGTGATGTGAAAGGAAGATTGTAAGGGCTGATTTGATTAAAAGGCTGTGAAAGCAGAGTCTGAATGGATATGTCTGGAATGAAAGGGCGTCTGGGGGGACAATTTTCCTACAGGGTGGGGATTTTGGTGTTCAGCATTGCAGATGCTACCTACAGAAATGCTGAGATTTAGGAGCACACACTTGGCTCTTAATTTGGGACAAACCATATTTTCAAGAGTGCACATGAGTATATATATTAATAATTTAAAAGATTTTAATTTCATTTTCTGAAGGCAACGGAAATTTTGTTTTTCTTTTCAGAATCAGAGTGATATTTTAGGAATACTTACAAGACCTTTTTGGTATCATGTAACATCTGCCTACAACAGGCCTTCTTTTCTCTATCATATTATCATTTGGTAAAAGATTCTTTATATAATACAGTCCAGAACAGGCAAAATTCATGAAGCTTACAGGATCACTGTGTTTCATATTCAGACATCATGTTGGGTTCCAAGACAAAAATGGGACTCGCTCTCAGATGTGGTAACAGTAAACTCTTACACTGAAAACAGTGCTGCGGATTGGCAACATGCCACCAGCAGGTGCCTATGCTTAAAGATGTGACCTAAATTTTACATGTTGCCATAGATATTTAAGAAGGTGAACTAAGTGCATGTTGATTCATAAAATGTTCTGGCCTTTCCTTTTTCTTTCTCAGGAATCTCTAATCAAGTTGAAATTGTCCTTCTAATGAATTATTTTTTACCATAAACCCCAATGCTTTCTTCATAAACATTGTTGAGGTGCCTGGGCAAAACCAGTCATAAATCATTACTCACATAGCTGAAATTTTTGTCAACATCTTTCATTTCCAATTTGTGTCAAGACAGGGCTTGCACTCACTTGAGTGCACATAGTGACAAGTTGAAACTCGAGCCAGGCTTAAAGTGATTTCCATGCAGAAAAGAGTTCCTCTCCTTCAGTGGGAAGTACATGAGGAAATTCTTACAGTGTGTGATACTCAGCAAGCTCTCACAATATTTACTGAGCATAAAGTTGCCTCCATTAGAAGAATTTATGTCAGCAGAGTTATTATTTATGTGTGAGAGACATAAATAATAGAGCCAGAAGACCTCAGCATGCTGCAGTCTCAAAGCCACATGGTATATAGGAATCTGAGTGGGGAGCATTGCTATTATGCAAGTGATTTGTTAATGAAAAATGTGTAATTTAAAGAATGCTTATTTTTAACGATGGAGGAAAGGGTCTTTAAACAGCAATCTTCTGTCAAGTGGAAGTGGTGTCTCTGATTTACACTTAATAAGAAAGCAGGACTACAAACACAAGCTTTTCAAAAGCTACAAAAAGCAAGCCAGTCCCTCACTCAAGCCTCAGGAAACAAGGTCAGGCTCCAAGGGGGAAAAAAAAGAATTTATGTAAATATACAAACTCCAGCCAGAGGTTTAGTTGAAATATTTAGTCCTTTAACATCTGAAACAAAAACCTTCCACAGAACTGTCTGCCTAATTTCTGGGGTTTGGTAGAGCAGTGTGTTCCCTTGTGTTTTTATTCATGTCACCATAATGAAAGCTGACTTGCTTTTTGAATAATATATACTTTATCTGCATAGTGAAGGGAACTGAAATGAACATCATTAACTGCACGTTTATTTATAGGGCACCTCATACTAGACAGAATGCCCATTATAGCTATAAGAGTTTTTCAACACAAGGAATAGAAAAAACTAGGAGAAAGTGAATTTTCATTCACCTACCTTTACTTAAAGGTAAGCAAAATACCTTTAAAAAAGCTTCTGTCTCCTGCCTTGTAAACAGATGAAGAAAACATTGTACTGGCAAAGTACACACTAGCTTTGGGATGTCACATGGCCAAAGACCTGGATCTCGAAACCTTCAGCCTTTTTATGACAAAACATGTCTGTGAATACAGAGCAAAACAGACTTTGCTCTGGCATTTCCCTCAGCAATGTCTGGTTGTAAAAGGAAGATGATTTAGGACTTGCCTTGTCACACCACCCCTGCCATCCAGACGCTGGAGGAGCTGTTACCCCATTTGACACCTCTTTCAGCAGCTTGCAGAGGGAGCAGCCATCAGTTGCTGCTGGTGTGCAGCAGTCAACTTACTCCCATAACAAAATACTGCAGGCTGCAGCTGGATCTGATCAATACTGGGGAGCAATGCAGGAGTGGAAGGAGTCAAACTGTAGAAATGTCCCTGGTAAAGTTTTACTTGTCGTATAACATATAAACCTTTGGGGATGTCTTTTCCTCAATCATCTGGTTCTAAGATTGGTTCAAATTATTTCAGCAGCCACTGCTGCTGACTTCTTTTACATCTCGTATAACAAAGCACCCCACAGTGCCTTAGCCACAAGCTGATCAAAGCGAGCAATATTTGCCCTGGATGTTCAAGGAGATTCTGGCCCTGCAATTCTGCTAAAATGTCGGGAAGTCACAAAGCATGCAGAATCATAGAATTACTTAGGTTGGAAAAGACCTCAAAGATCATCAAGTTCAACCATTAACCAAACACTGCTTCTTCTCTCCTTACTTGTCCTAGTTAATACAGTGCCTTTTCAGTGTCTGTAGAGGATGCCATTGCAATACGTAATTTATTTGGTGTTTAGCTGCCCTTCCACACATGCCTCTCGCACAGATCCCTCAGATGCAGAACTCTACCTAGCAAAGTTAAGAGGCAAGGGGTGCCACAAGAAGTGTATTTTTCATTCCTCAACTGTTGTAACATCCTCTGCTATGGGCTGCTGCTATCCCAGCTGTCCAGGTGGGCAACAGTGCAGAACTCACCTGCCTGTTTCACCTCACCTGTGCAAGGAAGAATAATCATGTCTACACCATTATCGACCCATCACATTGTCTTTTCATCCTTCCCTAGGATCAATGCAAGAACACAATCCTCTACTGATTTTTATTTACTGCTATTAATGTTATTCCAGTGGAGGGAAAAAAAATGGCAAAGTTGCAGAGTATATAACCCAAAATAGTAGATCTTCTCAACAATTTTTGCCGTAGATATAGGTGCTGGAAATAATGAGGAGTTCAGGGAATCTTGGAAGTCTAAAGCATGAAATCTATTTACCCTCATCTCATGCTGGTGGCAGAGCAGAAACAAGCTTTTCTTTCAGCACCTGCATTTCTCTTGCCTGGTGGGAAATGCAGCCTTCAAAAGTGGACGATTCTATGAAATGAATAAGGAAAGGTGGGCCCACTTTGCTATATAATTATTTTACTAGAACAAAACTCATTCCAAATAATCAATGCCAGCAGCCATATGAGCATGCAGCTGGACAAAACATCTGTGCTGCAAGAACACAGTGGGAAGTGATCGTATGTTCAAGGAATCCTAATTCCTTTGTCCAAAGCTAAACATGAAACTACAACAGGAAGGATTTCTGATGATTTAAACCAGATCTTATCACAATGCCTGACAGCCAAACAGGTATGAGATATTTAGACCTGCCTAATCCTTGTTCTAACAGAAGACCTTTGCATCTAAATCGGTTTTGTTAGAAGTCAAAAGGGTTGCATTTTTAAGAGTGTCTGAGCTCAAGCCAGCACAAAGCAATCCAGTTGAGAGACAAACCAAAGAAGAAATTGTTCAGTGCACCAGAAGAAGGTGTAAAATCGGGGAGAGTAGACATCCCCATGGTTTTTTCAGATTCTGTGGGTATTAGGCATCCCTGCCACCAGGTGAGCTGTGACTTCAGTTGCTGATGTTTACATAGCCCAGAGCATTGATGTTTTAATTTGAGGAACATGAGCTGGGGCCTCATAGTAATTATTTGGAACTCTACTAGTAGAACTGCTCAGAGTAATTATTTGGAGCTCTACTAGTAGAACTGCTCAGGGTGTTCAAACATGGACTGGTTTCTGTTGGCAAAAAAACCCTTGTGCCAATGCTTGCAAATAAGGCAGAGCAGAAAGTATATCCCTGGGTCTGTACAGTTCTCTGCCAAGAAGGATTTGAGTCTGTCAAGAACTGTAAATAGTCCCAGTATTTTCTAAGTTAATTAACTATGCAGTGGGCCAGGTGTTACTCCATGATTAGTTTGTGCACAGGACTTTAAACTGGAACAGGGAAGAGAGACAAAGCCCCAGCAGGACACAAGAGCTCCCTCTGCTCCCACTGGTGCGTTTATAAGGAACCCGGGTCCAGACCTCAGCACTAACCACAATAACACCTTTAGCTTCGAGGGGAAGGATTCATTTTACCTAATTCAAGATGTTTGGCAGGTAGGTGCCCAGCCTAAGATAATTGTACAGGTTCTTTTTGTATTTATTGAAGAGATAAAGGCATTTCCATGAGCAGTTTGTCCCATTCAACTCAGGTGACAACCAATCTGACGTAGGATTTCTGCACTTCTCCTCCCATACTTGGTTGCACATCCAAAACCTTCCACTGTCTCTTTGGTCCTTGACTAAATGCATGCTCAAGGGAGCTGGTTCATCAAAAATGTATCTCCTCTCCTCTCNTAAGTGGTTCATAATATAATTTTAGTATGGGGTTCTAAGCATCATACAAGACATAGCCTAAATGCAAAATTTTGAGAAGATTCAGGTTGAGATTAACACCACGTTATTTGTAAGGTCATGGCTGGGAAAGAAATGGAGAAGAGGAAGGGGAAACTATTTAATTTCATGTAGTTTTTTCAAGGAGTTTTAACCCTGAGATAGAAATGCATTTTGGGCTAGTCTGCCTACCCCTCCTTCTGCTTGCTGACCTCTATCTCCCCTCTTTACCTTTGTTCCCTGCAGTAAAGTGACCTTGATGAAATGAAGTGAGTCATGCACAAACTCTCACCACACTGAAGTGGCTAAAAAGGAAAAAGGACTAGGGAAGAATGAAAAAATAAAAAATTGCAAAACTATGCGGGGAGGACCCACACAATTTGCTTGAAGTATTGAATTCACATCTTTTCTGAGTGGTGCCCCAATGTCTCAGTAACAACTAAAGAAAAGCAGTGGTTTTGCCTCAAAAACAAACAATGGATATGAAGGGATTTCCTTTGTTTTGGAACTATTTGTTAATTTTTGCCTTCATGTCTTAAATCTATTTATGTTTCTTCATTATTAGCTGTTGCAGTCCTTAATTTGGGCACTTAAGTCTTTGATCTCATTCTAAAACTAGATAGATTTTAGAGTTAACCAAATTTTGACTTTGTGATCAGAAAACTACAAGCCCAACAAGAAAATCCTAATATTCCACTCACTCCTTGGCAAAAGTTGCATTTTGACTGAGACAGTTCTGCCTCATGATTTTCTGCTGCCAGACTTTGACCACCATCAATCATGTTAATATCTCCTTCCACTTCAGTGGGACTAAGCCTCAACAGGGAGAAGTGAGAAAGATCTTGGGCCTTCAGTGGCTACAGGTAGAGGAGGGATCAAAGAAATGACTCTTAGTGATTCAGCTCAGATTTTTCGCTCATTGTTTAATACCACTTGATCCCCAGAAAGGTGTTATTAAATCTAATCTACTTCTTAAACAGGATCCTGATTCCATGCATGTAGGTGCAACCCCACGTAGTTCTACTGGAGCTCCCACCGCTGCTATATTCACTTGATTTGAGCAATTTTAATTCACATGAACACATCTAGAACATGTTACTTGCATGAATAGCTCCAGATTTTTTCCTAGGCTGGCAGCCTCAGAACCAGGTTCAGACACCTGCATTCACTTAGCTGTAATGTAGGTGCTGTGAACCTGGTGTATAAGCACCTGCTGCAGGCAGTGAAGAGCTGGGCCCTGATTATTTGCCTTTATATCAGTGTCTGGCAGGGCCAAAATCATCTTCGATTACCCCTGACTGCCTAACCACACTGAATACTTAAATTCAAGCAGACCTGAGCCCTGATCAGCTCAGCCAGTGGAGCCTAAAGAAGGACTCAGGGCATAGGTGTGCCTCTGACCCCTTGGACTGTACTGTCTGGATGACAACAGGAGCCTGAGCACGTAGCAGGCACGTAGAGCACCTGAGCCTTTTTCAGACAGTTTAAGGATACGTCTGTGCTCACACGAAGTGAGCTAAAGCCAGGTAGGCAGGTGAGGGAGATGCTCAGCACCTGGCAACACAGACATCGACTCCCTGCAGGGTGTGTTAATTTAGGATTGACAGGCTGTGCTGAGCAGGACCAGCTCACGACTGCCTGAAAATGCCAAGCAGACATATACTAGGAATTTAGTATCTTTTCCATCTTTTCTATTTAGAAATTTGACCAGATGATTATTATTTAAATAAGTTCAGTTTTCCATGTAATCAAATGTAAATATGAACCACTTATTTTCCTTAGTGTTGAGGGATTAGGATGGGTTCTGTCTTTCGCTGCAGTTTGTAGAAGGGTGTTCATTACCATAATTTGTTTTTCTAGCACATTCTTTCTGTCTGGCAGGTTTGACAGTTTGGGGCCTTATTTGCTCTGCAGTGTTATCTCTTAAATCTATCCCTGGCTATACACTATCTTTTTAATTTTCAACTGCATTAGAAGGGTCCTTGAAGAACTCAGGCTGACGTCCAAAAAAATATTCGCCACCTAATGCCTCTCTGAGTAACTAAGAACCTTGAAAGCAATAAGACTTTTATTCTAAAATTCCTTCTCCAGTTAATACAAGTATTGAATTAGCTATTTTCTGTCTTTCAGAAGAACAAAAACATGTCCATGGGGGAAAATATTCTGAAACATTTTGATTTCGAAATATCCATGTATTTAATTTTGGTCTGTTTAATTGACATGAGCTCCATTTCAGGTCACCTGAGGGTTGAACTGGATTTCTCTGTTGGGGTCCATTGCCTTGTGGTCTTGGGGTTTTGGAACCTGATGCTCTTATTTTCCCATGGAAAATAGTTTGACCATGCTTCATTTCCCTAACGATAAGACTTTTTCATAAGTGTTATTTGGCAACTGTTGGCCTTAAGGAACTCCATCCCTAAGCAAAATAGAAGTGCTTGTTCTTGTGTATCTAAGTTATATGAAAAGAAAGGTTAAAATTGATGAGACTTGAAATTAAACCTCCTGAGCAAAATCTTCTGAATTAAGCTGAACTTTTCTAAAAACAAAACTGAAAATTGAAAAAAATTAAAGCTTCCCACTGACTGTCTGTGGCACAATAGGTGATTCTAGAAGGTGTAAGTCATGCACCAAGCATAAAGGCAAATTTATTGTTGAGGAAATGGAGGCTGAATTTACAACCCCTTATAAATGTCATAAGTCAACTCTTCATATGAATGACCAAGGAAAGCCAAGCTGCATTTTAATACAAGCATAAATATATCCTTGATGGCAATCAAATATGTTGCAAAATCCTTGTAGATTTGAAGTGATCTATTAAAGTTTATCAAACTGATTTTAGATTAATTTTATCCTGCTTTATCTTATGTGAATGCTTTTTAAGACTATACTTTCATCGATAAGATGAAGCAGTTCAGAGGTGTAAAATTTCTGAAATACTGAAAATTTCAGATAACTGAGTGCATAAGGAATTATTACTGCCTGCCCAGACACAATGGTACTCATGTTTGCCACCCACATTTTTTCCCCTGAGTGACTATCATCCATCTTAGCTCTTCCCAAGTCCTGAGTAGACATATTCACAGTAATTGCCACTTTGTAAATTGTCAGTTCATGTCTGGGTAAAGGATGGCATAATTACAGAATCATATTACAGATAATGTTATTTATTGGATAGCCTTTCCCAGACACCTGTCGTTAAATAGCTCTTCTTATGGCTTTTTCTCTGTGGATGCATTTAATAAATACATCTTCAGCAAGCACTGTATATTAGATCTTTTGATTTTCTATCTCCAGATATTTGTGGGTCTTCTAAATCTAAACTCTTGAAGATGCATACAAAGGGGAGGATGACTAGAAGTAAAGGTTGTCCAGAGAAGTTGTGGATACCCCATCCCTGAAAGTGTTTAAGGTCAGGCTGGATGGAGGGAGCTCTGAGCAATCCGGTCTAGCAGAAGGTGTCCCTGCCCATGGCAGGGGCATTTGAGCTAAATGATTTATCAGGTTCCTTCCAACACAAACCAGTCTATGATTCTGTGATTCTACCTACACCAAGACAAAGAGACATGTATAAAGAACATACAGAGGAGCTACAGAGGAGAAAGTCACAGAAGCTTGATCTTCTCTGCCTTCTCCCATTTAACAGGCCACTGTAATGTTCCAGTTTCCACTGCTTTGAGCCTCAGAGTACTTTTGGCCTCAGAGTGTATCTTTTGTACTTTGAAGATCAGAAAGAGAATCCACCATTCTCCATTTGTTCCAGTGGCTGATCTCCTTCACTATTAAAAAATGTGTTTTCTACATCAGAATAACCCCTACCTTAAGGAATAGAAGAGGTGTTAGTTGGAGACAGTTAAATATGACCTTAGTAAAACACAAGAGTGATTGAGCTTCCCCCATTTCAATCATATTATTGCCCATGAAATATCAAATATTATTTCTTCTGGCCGTGTCTGTCCCTGAAATAAAAGGACCTCAATTTAAAGAATCACTTAGTTACTCACATAAAAAATGATGTGATACTAAAAAATACATGAGAACTGAAGGCTCCATCTGTCTTGTAAAAATAAGTCCCACATAGCCACATGTTCCTGTGTAGACTTCCCAGTGGGAAAGCCACTCAGTCGGGAACGATCACTTGTTGTTGCTAGAGGGAGGAAAGAGACAGTCTGTCCTGGTCTGGCTGGTTTGCTGGGTAGAACAGCTTTATGGTGATAGGGATCACAGCCATCACAATTTATGAAGGACTTGAGATTATTTCATTGTGCTGCTGACCTTGTGGCAGAGCACGACACCATGCACAAGGCTACAATCCTTCCCACTCTTCGAAGCACAGGTAATGCCATTGTCACTGACCTGCCCTTGTGCATGTGTGTTTTTCTCTTCACCTCCTTCTATAGCCATCACATAACCTCCTTGGAGCAGGCAGTGTGCCCCACTGTGTTTCCTCAGTACATAAAGAAACAAGGCCTGTCCCTGCTGTACAAATAGTTACACATATTAAATACTGATGTTGGCTCCTGTCACGCCGTTTCTCACCAAGACACCAAGTTCATTGTTGTGAAACTGCAGCACACTGGAGGGACTAAACAGTTAAGCTCATGGAAATCGGACGTTTCGCTCCAGCACTTCCCCTTCCTTTTGTTTTTAAACTTGCTTTCCTGTTATATGTTATCCTGTCCCCCACCTTATCCCCCACTGCCAGCTGCTGACCTAGTGCTTGCTTGTGCATGGAAGCACAGAGGCTTTCCTCCAGGAGCAGCACTGCTCTCCACAGCAAGGCTTGGTGGAGCCGAGGCATTTCGATGTCATTCATGCTCTCTTCCTGGAAAGGAGGGCAGTCTGAAGACTCAACACCCTTGGCCTGGAAATCCCAAAATCCAACCCTGTACCTCCCACCACCATTCCTCCTCAGGGTCAGGAATTATAGAATCATAAATTCAGTAAGGTTTGGAAAGATGTCTAAGAAATGCTAATGCAGCACTGCCAAATCCTCCACTAAACCGTGTCCCCACGTGCCCCTTCCACAAATTTTCTGAACACTTACAGGGAAGGTGATTCCACCACTTCCCTGTAGAGCCTGTTCCAATGCCTGACCACCTTTCAGTGAAGAAATTTTTCTTAATATCTAATCTAAACCTTCCCTGTTGCAACTTGAGGCCATGTCCGCTTGTCCTGTCCCTTGTTACCTAGGAGAAGAGACCAACCCCCACCTTGCTACAGTCTCTTTTCAGGTAGTGGTAGAGAGCAATAAAGTCCTCCCTCGGGGACCTCAACCTCCTCTTCTATAGCATGTTAGGAGAAACACCAGGAATACATCCAGCTGACATCTACTGAACTGTAAACAGAGAGAGCAAATGGCTGTAAACAGATGATGGTCTTCCTGGGCAGACACACTGCCATAGCAAAACAGGAACATAGAGCAGGTTGGAGCATGCAGGAATAATAGGAAACGTAGATGGAAGCAGCAGTGAGATCTTGGCCCCAAGCTGGTGGGGTGGGCTTTTTTGGAATGAGTTGGCAAGAGAGAAAACAGCTACTGGTCAGGGCTGCCAGACATGATGCTGTCCTGGGTGTGGAGGGAGAGTAGGTATCTAAACAGGTGAGGAGGAACTGTAAGAGACATTTTGGAAAGGAAATGAGGACCAAAATAAAGCAGGCTCCCTGTTTGGGAAGCAAAGTAATAAAGCAATAAGGGAGCTGAAACAATACATGACTGTTGCTCATTAGTTTCCTGGTCATTACTTGCTGGCTGAAAACAAATGTATGTTATGGGAAATGGAGGGGATTTTCTTGAAAGGTCTGGGAATCATGAGGATATAGAAATGGGAAAAGAGGAAAAGAGGAAAGGCTTGCAGCAGTTGCTTCCCTCAAAATGTCAGATGCACGGATGTGCCTGTCTCCTGGCAGGTAGGCTCCATTGCTGAGGGGCAAATGACTTGTGTGGGAGCAGAGGGGTGGAGTGGACGATCCGACCCCACTGTCTGGATGCAGAAAAACACCCCAAACGGCACAGCTTGTTACAGTGGTGTGCTACTCAGGTGGACATCAGGAACTAGCTGAGGGAAAGCACTGCTTAAATCCTACAGCCTCTCGGCCTCTATCATCAGTTCCTCTGGAAAAATGAGGGTTGCCTTGTCTGGCAGATCTGCTTAGAAAGCAGCGAGGACAATTCAATATCATAACAAATCTTCAAGCCTGGTAATAGGCAGTAACATGCTGTCTTCAAGATTTTTCTCTACTCCTGTGACCAGACTCGGGGCATATTACAAATTTCAAGCGTCCCTTGAAACAGTAAGGGTGTGTTTAATACAATGTTTCCCACCAGTTAAATCAGACTGGGGAAAAAATTTTGCCTATATTTGGCAACAGAGTTAATTCACTTCCCAAGCTTAGTAGCAACTTGACTAATCAACTTGCATATTCTTGATTACAGGCTCTTACTTGCTTTTAAAGACAGACTTAATCTCTGAAAATTGGGGGATTCTTTGAAGTTCTGTATCTCAAAAGAAGAAAATGAGCAAGAAAGGATTTATTCCTGTCTTTGTTTTCTTAGTAGATCTCAGAAGTAAATGATCATTTGTTTGTCTTTCTTTCTTCCTGGCAGCTCCTTTCCTTCTTTAGAATAATTTACATTAAAACATAGATCTATCTGCCTATGTAAATATAGACAAATACCTTGCAGAACAATGGCTTAACAATGCTGATAAAGAGAAACAGCAAAACGAGAGCCATGGTGTTACAGTTTTCCTAACAATTTACTTTAACAATTTATATACAGGCACTTACTTGCCAGCTACCTTGCCCATTTTCATTGCTGGGACTTATATTAATGCAATGAATACCATTTCCATAAAGCAGAAATGCACACATTGTTTTTCACTTCGAGGATGAAAATGTTTGTTTAGGAAGATGAGGAGTTATGTGAAGGAAGGAATCAGACAAAAATCTGAAATTCCCAGCTGGCTTTCCCTTTCTTTTTTCAAGCATGGGGATCAGCAAGATTCCCATATGCAGAAAAAAGAGTTAATACTCACACGAAAACTATGTCTGTGATTAGTCAGTGTGATTTAAGGTTTCTGGAATGAAGCAAGTGTTATGCCAAATATGGGGAATTTCTCTCTAAATTGCATCATACTTGCTTGTAGAAGTTATTTGCAGTTAGAATAAAAGGACTGGGGGTTAATTTTAGAGTGTCTTAAAAGACAGCAGCTGAGCTCTATTAGCTTCAGATTCGGAAGTTTGGTTTTTGCTCTCTTTGAGCTGAAGTTTGGTAGCTGAAGAAGGAAGATGTGTAGTGCTGCTTGTGAACCGGCTGATGCGTTGATTCCCTTACTGATTCTGATGCATGGAGGAGTGTGAGTGACACATGGGACATGTGTTCACTCACCCTGCCTGGTTATCTGGGTTATATTTTTCCATTTTTCTCTCAGGACCCAGTTTCCTGATAATTATACAAATGAAAAAGTGCCATCTGAGGAAAATAAAAGAAAGGTTCAGTGGTACCAGTGAAGGAGTATCACTAGAAAACAAAATTCAGAGAGGATGTGTAAGGCTTGAATGGCTGCTGTAATATGAATGAACTTGTCAAAGACATATCAATTGCCTTTGTGTTCTTGCACACATTTTGAATCAGGTCTTGGCAATATTTTCTCACTTGAGAGTTTTTTGCTCCACTTTCCTGCTACCAGAGATTCACCTCAGTAGAAATATGTCTTTCAGAATCAGGGAAACCCTTCCCTCGGGGCAAGGGATGAGGTACTTGCTTAGGGGAACACTACCAGGTAGAGAACTGGTTTCTGCTTGGTTGTAGAGACAAAGTGAATTTTCACACCAGATGGAAAATTCTGGTTTAAGCCAATTTGGTTTTAGCGGTTAGGACTCATGAGGATAGGGCAGGGATGCAGAAGAAGGGGCTCCTCAAGCTTTTGTTATTTTGTTCCTACTTTCCCACAGTTTTCCTTAGAATTCAAGCAACCTTGTGCAGCTGGACACTTTCATTACCTATATTTGTATGGCTTTATAAAACACATAGAACACTGTGTGTGGGAAAGCTGTGCCAAACAAATAGCAGGTCTCCATCACTGAGAGTAAAGATGAATGCAGAAACATACAAACCTAGAGAGCCCGATGAGCTTGTGATTTGAAAGCAAGAGCAGCAACATTTCGACAGCATTTTACAGGAAAAGTCTGGCATCCATCTGCACCCTGTTCTGTCATCCCTGTGCTTGTGTAACTTGTACAGACATGAATGTGTGTTTTATGGGTGTACCTGAAGGACAATGGAATTTTTTCTATTGACCTTAAAGGGCTTTAAATCAGGTACCGTTATAGCTAGGATTTGCCAGTGATTAGTGACTTTGGATTACCCTTAACATTTGGGAAATCTATTTGTGTCAGAGCTCATGGCAGGCACAGTTAAGTTTGAAATATATATATAAATAAAACACACTTGCACAAAGTGTGCCTATCAGTGTTAAAAAGACAATTTATATGCACTCTTTACAAAGAAAATTCTGTTGTGGTATAAAATAAATTCCAGCTACTAAAATGGCATTTGGAGGACAAAAGCACCTGCACTTGCACTTGTCTGCAGAGAGTAGAAGAGTTTAACCAGGAAAGAGGATATAGTGACAGCTTTCTTCATTATCTCTGTTATTTTGCTGCATTTAGCAGAAAGCCTCCACCAAGGCTTATAGAACCTTTATTTTGCCCCGGATTTTCTTCTGGATGCAGTATTTTTCTGTATTGTCCACTTAAGTTGCAGCCCTAGGATTTAGGCCTGTGTTTCCTGCACCTCCCTGCGGGGGAGCAGGGAACCCATCTCTTGTGCAACACAGTGAGGGGTTTGGCCTCCACCCTGTAAGAGATATATCAGGCATGTACCTTTGTGTTTATTTAAAAAAACTCAAGCTGATGACTCCCCTCTGCAGAGCATCACGTAGTGATCAGCACATGGAAGTGCACATCAAACGCTGTTTCTCTGAGCACCCACCCTCCACCTACTGACAAATGTCTCCTGCTGCAGGGACTTGAGCGGCCTGACACATCAGCTGAACCATGACCTCTTAAAAAGAGCTCACATGAGAAACTGAAGATTATAATAGGAGATTACTGTGCAAACAGCTGTGGACATTTAAACTGTGCCTGCCCTGTTGGCAAGGGTGACCTTCCCACAGCAGGCTGGCAGAAAGGTTGGTGTACCTGAATCTCAGCTGCTGCATTCCCTTACCTGAGCCCCTAAGGATGTGGTTTTGTATTATACCTCAGCTAAATAGGAGACCTTCCAAATGGTCCTGCTTCTTGGCCTTTCCCTCTGTTCCAAATTGGACCCAGCAATTTTCTGAATAGAGGATGTAGCCGCTGAGCTAATGAAAAATATTTTCTGTATCCTGGCCTCCTGCTTTGCACAGATGATTCTTTCCAGCTCAGACAGCTGAACTGACTCACCCTGCAAGAACTGGCGGGAGGGACCACAGAGGAGCAGAATAGCTGCTTTCCACAGTAGCTCTTTCTCCTATAACAGCAGGTGTAATCTGAAACCAAAAACTTACTTCAATGCCACTTTTAACAAGCATCTAAATTACTACATCTGGAAGTGAACTGTTTGGGTGGTTTTTTGCCCTTTTTTTTGTTTGTCTTGGGTTTTGATTTGCTTTTTGTTTCTTCTTGTTGTTGGGGGTTTTGGTTTTGTTTTTGCTTTTTGTTGGGGTTTTTTTGTGTGTTTTGTTGTTGTTTTGAGGGGGTTGTTGTTGTTTTCTGGTGGGTTTTTTGGTGTTGGTGGGTTTTTGTTTTTGTTTTGTTTTGTTTTTCCCTAAATAACACCCAGCTCACTTTGGATCAGGCTTGATCTGCCCAGTTCCCTCTTTGGCCTGTCTTGCTGGCAGCTGGTGTTTTTTGGGGTTTTTTTGCCAGGGTTATCACAAAAGTGATCACAAGCAGAACATGGGTCAGGTGAAGAGTGGTCAGTCCTGCTGCCTGCTTGCTGTGGTCGCTCCCTGGTCTGCAGCCTTGGCTCAAGAGCAGGATGTAATAGGACCTGTCCCATGGCCTTCTGCAGGTATCCCCCATCTTGGTGACACATCTTTCACACGGTAGGAGTGCCCTTGGTGACAGTTTTAGCGGAGGTCACCTGCCATACTGGCACAGCCACCCATGTCCTGTGGCAGGAATTACCTGTTCTTGCTACAGGAGAGGTGGACAGTGAGCCAAAAGGAGCAGACTGCGTGAGTTGCCCAAGAAGCCGCTACTCTCACATCAAACATGAAGCCTCGAGAGCAAATTAGAGTGTGGTGATGTCTCATCCACCATATACTTTAAATAACTAAAGGTTTGACTGGCTGTGTATTGTATGAGGTAGAGTGAGTTCAGTTCCTTTACTGTATCTGCGTCACACCCTCTGCATTTTGGTCTCCGCAGTGATCTTGATTTATCAGCAGGGGTTATCAGCAGGTCCCAGCCAGAATAACATGGGGTTTGAAAAATGGAGAGTGGGGATTCCCTCAGGCTAAGGAGCAAACTGGATATGAGAAAAGGCTGCCATGGATTTCTCAGGTGCAGAGCACAGTGAGTCTGCCGCTTATGTGCATCAGGTGTGGACATCCATTGCAGTCCTCTGGCAGTCTTTATTGAAAGGCTGGGCTTACCTTGAAGGTGCCCAGGTACTCAGGGCAGATGTAGCTGAACTCTCACCAAGAATGAAGAAATTCTTGATAAAATCAGAAATCCCTCAATATGCCACAGTGAGGAGAAAGGGAAATGTCTAGGAAAAGCAGGCAGAAGTTATTCCTGAGCACGGGGAGAGCACATGAAGTTATAACAAAAAGAAGCAGTAGTTGCTGTATAAGTGTTTTGTATTAATGAAGCATTTGAATTCCATAAGAATCTTGCTGCTAAGCATCAGGCATATTCAAGGTAAACCTGGCTGACCTGGCTTTCTCGGGGGAGAAAAGAGGAGGAATACTTTGACTCTAAAATGGGCTTAGAGAACATGTCTGTGCCCTGTTGGTCAGTCTGATCAGGACTAGGACACTTCTGGAGAGAGTGAGCTGGACTTGAAGCACTTGGAAAATTTCACAGGGATAGAGCAAAGTATTTGTGAAATTTAACAGCCTCTATGCTATGAGGCAGCTGAGCAAGAGTTTCTGGACTTTGTTTCAAAGATTTATACATTTAAAAGAAAGGCACTGAAGTGTATGCATTCTTTCACTACCCCATGAAGGATGCTGTTGGTGAAACTAAGCATCAAAAGCCCAAAGTAAACTCTATGTCTAACTTGAGGGCTTTATGCCATAGAGGTTAAAACCACTGCAGACCTATTACATACCACTACTGCATAGTGGTGTCTAAGTGAATGGGGTTGCTCTCCACCAATGCAGAGATCAGCATTTCATGTTTGTCTGAGTAGTGTTGGCTTCATCTGATAATGGGTTCAAGTGACTCTTGTCTCAGTTTTGGGGGTTCTGGGATCAAGGCTAGAAAAAATGGATGAGTAAGTGCTGTTCTCTTTTTAGCGGAGGTAGATAATGCTTCACACAGATGCTCAGTCTCACTTCCCTTACTCCAGCAGTTCAGGGTATGTTTAACTCTCAGACTCTGTAAACTAGTATTTTTTTCCTGTCTCATCATGCAGAGACTCTTGTGTTGACACAAATTTAAAGTGATCCACTCCCAGCCTTGCTTCCTGCTTTCTGCTTGAGAAAGGTGACGGGGTGCTATAGCCTCATCAAGCAACAGCCATGTCCTTCAGCTCCTTAGAACAGCACTTTTTGGAAGCAGTGCCATCTCCTTCTTGCCTTATTTGAAGGGTGACTGGTCTGTCAGGTGAGGGGAGATACTGAAATTCTATGTACCAGTACAATCTCCTTGCATTTCTCTGAAGTGCCTACCTGAGACGTTGACAAACACAAACCTCAAAGCCATGGTAGCAGCATCCCCAGTGGGACTTCATATGAGGGAAGACAAGGTGATTTTTATCTCCAAGTCAGTTTGTATCTGAGCAACTTCCTTGACGTCAGCTCTGGGCGTGAGCTTACACAGGCAAACATCTGAGCTGCAGTGCAGAGCCCATGCAGGTGAACATGTGTGTGCAGGTCCCTGTGCAGGCCATGCCCCGCTTGTCCCCAGCCCACAGTGTCTCTGCCCTGCCCGAGCTGCTCCTCTGTGGTAGTTTGCTTAGGGGCTGGCCCCGTGCATCCACACCCAGGGCAGGCAGGGTGCCCACTGCTCTCCTGGCACACACTGACTCAGGACTGCTTCTCCCTCTCATGTCTCAGGCACCTCTTGTTTCCAGGGGGAACAAACTGAAGAGAAGCCATTATAGGATTATGCAGGAGAATTAGGAATATAGTGCAGGGCATGCAATCCACCTCAGTGGAAAAATTACTCTGCTGCGAGGACGTTCTCATTTGTGGCTGCTAGCTACCAGCCTTTGCTCTGATCTGAAACATCATCATGTTCATTTTAGTGAGGCTGTACTAGGCACCACAGATACCCATATCTTGTGCTCTTATGTTTTTTTTTCTTTTTTTTAGATGATGGGAGGATGCTTTTTGAGCAAAATGGGTTTAATTATTCTGAGAAGTTATAAGCTGGTTAAAATTGAGTTAATTGTAGATCCTTCACTGTAGTCATACTAGAAATCAACTGCTGTAAAGAACTGAGCTCATGCTGTGTGCAACCTTTATCTTGAACCATGAGCAACAGGAAATCCGTGTGGGTTTTCTTGCAACCACCCCACACATATAGTTGCTTTAGGAGCAGCAGCTAGGGAGATTATGCAGCCATGCACCACAGTTCTCAAAGGGGACAATTTATCAGAAAGGCTCCTGTCCAGCATTTGAAAAAGACTCACTGCAATTTACCAGAATCAACTCTTCAGTCTCAAAATGAAATTCAAAGTCAGCTCTGGGGAGTAGCCTGAAACCTTTTTAAGTGCACCAAGGACCTGCGTTTACCAGTCCACACATTCAGAACGCAGTTCTTTCCTCACTGTAATCCAATGGGATCCTAAGGAAAAAAATCCACCTTTCCTCCCTCTCTGCACCGGCCAAAGAAAGGACTAAGGATTAGGAATACTCCCACTTGCCTCACCCTCTGCTGTCAGCCAATAGTCTGTATCATAATTGCCATAATCTCTCTGAACTGGGGAAGTACGACCTGGGGATGGGCACTTTCAAAAGGGCCTTTCTTAATGCATTATTTTCTAATTGTCATGTTTGGCTGCTTACTGAGGGTTAAAAATGAATCTTGATAGCAGAGATTAGAGTGGCTCTGAAGAGCTGGTTTGGGGAGTCTACAGTTTTTCTTTGCTCTTTTTCTTTTTTTTTTTTTTTTTTTAAGTTGTGGGAATGGTATTTATCCAGACAATAAAAGTAATGAAACAGACTGGAACAGCATATAACAGTTTTTGCATGTTGTTATGTTTTCTTTTAGCACACATATGTGCTTAGTGTTATTAAATTTTTATCTGAAAAGCAGTTGGTGTTCTTGTTGACAAATAATTTGGGCTTTGGGGTTTTCTGACAAATAGAAGAAAACCATGAAGAGCTGGGATTAGGTGGGATTCCTTTGGGAAAACACCTTTTTAAAGAAAGGTTTTCTCAATTAGTACTTGAAACTCTTTTTCTGTTACATTTTTCTTCTTACAGTGCCAAGTCCTGTCACTGCGGACAGATTTTCAAATAGACTCATCTTCCATTGCCACACTAGATGTAAATGTCCAAGAATGCAATTAGCTAAGAGCACTGGGGATTTGGCATATTTTGAGGTCTGGCTACAATCTCTCTACTTGAAGTTGCAGAACACCTGAGAAAGTAGTTTTATATCTGAAAGCCAGCTCCTTCTGAATTGCAAACTGAGGAGTTAAATAGCCATTAAGTTGTATGCATGGCCTCACTTTTCTGCCACTTGATTAAATTTTCTGCAGAATCACTAATTGCATACTTCCCACACAAACCCAGCCTTCATCAGCCTTCAGAAACTGCAAAGATATCTTTGCTTCCATCCTAACAGACACTGGAACTGAAGTTGAACAATGAAGAACCCAAAACTTAAATAATGAAGGAGGAGTCTTTTTATCTTAAATTGTACTGTTTGATTTTGTCTTAGAAGTACTGGAGGAAAAATAAAAAGCCTAATATAAGAAGACCTCCATGTCTGTATCTGATGCTGACACAGCCATATCAGGTCCAGTTTTCCAGACAAAACAGTTCAATTGTATAAATGTTTAATTGTTCAAACAGTGTAAAAATCTTCCTGGTAGAAGGGCCAGAAAGCGCCTTAAGTGTATTTATGTACTGAAGAAAGGTGGGTGTGGCAGGAGGAATTGCAGAGGTGTAGCCAACCCCTCTTGAAAGCTGTGCTGGCTGAGCCCCTGCCAGAGCTCCGGGGAGGAGCTAAGGGTAGCAAAGTGCCTCTTCAGTTTCAAATGTGCACAGGAAGCACATTATGCTATTTTCTAATTTCTAAAGGCCTTGCGCAAGCTCTGTGGGACAGCCTGCGGCATGCCACTGAGAGGAACTTCCTGCCTGCTTGCGATGATGATTTGGACACTGAAGCTCCTTGTGCAGTCTTCACTTTTTTCCCCTGTCCTTAGTAGTCACAGAGGCCACACCGTAGAGGCAGGCAGGTGGCCTTTTGTCGAATGCATAGCACAGTTTCAAATACCTTCATGGGAGATAAGCAGTAGCTCTGAAAGCATAATTAACAACAACAACAACAAAAAAAAAAAAAGGAAAAAATATGGAAAGACTAAAGAGCTAATAAATGGTTGAAATGGTTGTAAGTGTAAGCAAATGGAAAGTAAGCATTGGAATAGAACACTGTAAGACCTGCTTTAAAGGCTGGACAAGGTGGAGAAACCAGCGTACTGGGTGGCATGTGTGATGACTGCTGTCTTCCCTGCACAGTTACATGGAAACTGCAGTGCCTGGCTGCAGTTCCAGGAATGCTGTTGCATCCCAGCTGCCCCTTGGAATGCACGACCTTTGCTCATTTTTCTGCCAGCATTCAGGAGAAGTCTGGACAGCTGGGAATGGCACTACTGTTCAAGAAGCCCCCCTGTTCTGTCTGCCTGGGGAGTCAGGACTCCGAGGCACCGTGCTGAGCACAAGTTCAGATACAGCCTGGGAGAGCACTGGCTTCCCCAGTCAGGCTATCACCATCCTTTTCTCAGCCAGTCTGGGTCATAACAACCTTCCTTAATGCTGGGGTTGCTCTCAGAATGCCTGTCATTTTCTGTTCGCAGATGATTGCAGATGGGCTTTGGGTAGAGCACAGCTGATGAATGTCAGAGCAGCAAAGCTTTGGATGCATTGATGCACCCAGAAAATAAACTGGTTCCTAATTCAGCTGAGTGGGAACTACAGCTGCAAGCACGTTTCATGTTACTCACTGTATCAGGCTCTTCCTCAGACTGCTGTTTGCAAGACCCTTCCAATATGCTGCCAGTCTCATCTCCAGTTGGAGAGAAGAAAGTGAAATGGCTTTTCAGTCAGCAGTCTCCTGACTAGAGGTGAGCAACAGGATCCATGAGTGCTGATGGCAGTATTTCCCTGCGCCTTCTCAGTCTTGTCCTCTGCGTTCTCTAAAATGTGTAGAGACTGTTGAATTTTATGTGTAGATGTTTGGACTCCCAACTCAGTTTACATTATGAATAATAAGTCATCAACATTTCATCATTTAAAAAATATGACTAAAGCAGACTCTAAAAGTTATTTACGTATTTTGCAGTACCACAGAAATGTGGTGGTTTATTATGTCAGATCAGGATAGGATTATTCCTGTACATGCCAAATTCTGGATTCCTGCAGAGCCGTGGTAAATTAACTGCAAGAACAAAACCAAATGTGCCTGCTACTTAAAACATAGCTAATTCTGAAGAAAAAACTCCTCATTTTGCTGATTTCCTCTGTGTACTTTTATTTATACATAGCTGGGCCTTCTTCCCTCTCTGGAATTATTTAAAAAGTAATAAAAGATATAACAAACCCTAAAGAGAAACGAAAAATTACCTTGTGACCAATCTCAGTTCTGTGTGTGGTCTGAGGGCTTCCTCCAAAACCTACCAAATGGAGGCAATGACCCCAGGTAGGGAAAACTGGGATGCACTTCCATCAGTGCAGTATTTGGGTGCATTGGAGAACTATGTCCAGTGGGATTGCATGGCTCACCCTGACGCAATTTTTGAGACTCTTTTTTGATTTGTTTTATGTTTTTAAATGGGGGAAAGTCTGTCAACCTAACACCTTTTTAAAAATTACCTCTAAGTCCTGGAGGTTCTTTAAAAATTATCACTTTGCCTTGGTTACCCCAAATGGGGCAAATAGCTGGAGCAGATGTTATAGAACTATAACAGATGATTGACATGTTCATACAGTTGAAGTTATTTGAGCTGCTGATGCAGAGTTGAGTCTAAATGAAGCCCTCCATTACTTTCTTTCTATGATAGGAATAAGTAGCTTTGATTGTAAGAATTAAACAGTGTAAAGTGTCAGAATAAGTAAAAAGAAGCACGGTTGGTTCACTGTTGCTTTCAGTTAAATTTATTAAGAAATTCCTGTTGGATTAATTGGAAATTAAATCTTCATGAGATATGCTATGCACTTTTGATCTGTTCTATTTAAAATAAACATAACCACACATAATGTTCACCTAATCAAATACACATATGCAGCATACCTAGAGCTTGTCAGGTTTTGGCTTACTGTTTTGTTTTTTTTTAATTGCAAATGCTTTCCATCAGAAACTACTATGCTGACTCAGAAACTTGTGTCCACTTTGACAACACTAGGAGTAGCTTTTCAGGCTCTGTGATTCCTTGGTAAATAAAAGGGGTTGGGACCTACCCATCTGAGATGGCCAGTGGCACACAGTCAAGATGCCAGAGACTCAGCACACCTCCAGAGCTCACTGTCCCTGATGGAATCTGAGTGAGGGACATAAATAGCTGCACCCCAATTGCAGTGAAATGTCAACTCATAACAGGCTGGAGACACATTTTTTCTTTCTTCACACACAATTGTTCACTCACAAGAGAATATCTGCAGAAAGAGAAAATAAGGCAGCTGCATGCACTCATTTCAGATAGAGCACTTTGGGATGTAGTTGTGTGAATCGAAGATGGTGCAGGGATTTGAACCGTGGTTGTCTGCACCTTATAGCAGTGTCAAATTAGCACCAAGGTGCAACCTACTCCCAAAATCAACTTGTGCTTGGCTTCAGGAATTCGTTTCCCTGTAGATCCTCTTTGGATTTGGTTTCCACGAGGTTCAGTTCAACAGCTGGATCATAGCCTGCTGGTGGCTCTCAGACTACTGGCCTGTAGGATTTCCTCCAGAGCCAATAGCATCATCCTTTTCCCCATTCTTTACAGCAGGGAGGAAAAAAAGACAATTTGTGGAATTCAGGACATGCCAGGCTTTGACTCATCCTTTTGCCACTGGGGGGTCACAGATGTCACCAACAGTGATTATTTTTTGGGCAAACTTGTCTGACAAACAGGAGGATTCTCACACCAAGACTTTGTCACAGGCTTGAGGAAGTCACAGAGTGCAATACAAGAGTCACCTCCCTTAGCTGGTACCCAGTCTCCTACTGCAGTCAGCACCGGGTGCCCCAATGCTGGTGTAAAAACTCTGTTGGCATTATCATGTCTGTGGAGCAGCTTTAATTCTTTTTTACCCTGTCCTCCATTTTGTGTTGTTGGTGATTTTACTGCTTGGTTCCATTTCCAACCGCAGCCAAGCTCCTCTGAGATCTAAAGGACACAGCAAATTAGCAATACCTGATCTGCTTGTGCCCATCTGAGACACCCACTGCATCTTCTGAGGTCTGGGCGGGAATAAGTGGCATCTTTCTATTGTTTTACCAAGCACTGTATGTCTTCTGTGCAGTATTTTGGCAGTGCCAGACAGAGTAGTCTGTACTGAAATACTTCTGATATTGAATTAGCAATAGCACTTCTGTAACACCAGGGTGTAGCAACCAAGTTTTCCTGTGATTATTCTTGAGGCTAGATCAGCTGTTGATTTTCAAACTAGGACCAGAGCGGTGCATTTTTCAGTTTGATGGCTGAATCACATTATAAAGTACATAGTAATCTCATGACTTTTTAAGAAAAAAGTGAGTTTTTAAAGTTGTGCTTGGTAGAAACCTAATATTTTATTTGATCTAAAAAGTAAATGCTAAATTCAGTTTTCAGTATTTAAACCCCCTTTATTATTAGCTTATTACTCCAAATAAGCTAATATATTACTCCAAGCATTCTGAAAAGTACTGAGAATAACCCTTTTTTCCCTTTTTCTTAGTATTCATTTTCTACTTGTAGAAATCACAAGATCTGTTAAATTCTAGGAATAGTTTCTGTCTTCTTATAAACCATAATTTTGATGAATAACATACCTTTCAACAAAATATCTGAATGTTACCTGTTTTACAGAAAATGTCACAAAGCAGCAAAGTTTCTGTCTGCAAAGCTTCTACTTCTTCGTTTAATCAAAAAGACCACTGGAAAAATGGGAACTCTGGATGTTATTCAGGATTAAAGCCTTGTGAGCTGGCTATGGTGTGATGATAGGTACGCAGCTCTTTTGTTATTAAATACAGTATAATGGAGTTTTAGATAAAAATTGTTCCATGGGGTTCAAAACAAGAGCATTGAGTGGTGTATTTATGATTCATAAAACTTTCCATAGGATCAACCAAAAGCCACAGAAAAAGGAAAATATAAAGACATGGAACATCAACTAAATATAGCACCAATGGCATGCAGCAACTGTTCAGTGTTAAGCAGAAAAAAAAAACACATATAAAATCTCTTGGAAAGTTGATATATGCTGGCCTTTCTTGCACTCGGGTGCATGAGGATCAGTGCCCAGCAGGAGCTTTGGTGGAGGTCACACCTGGCTGGTGGTGGGCAGCAGCACAGGTCTCGTGCTGCTGCAGGGAGAGTGGAAATGACACAAACCTGTGCAGAAACCAGGCCGGGGTCACGGGCTCGCTCCATCTCCTGCCAGACTCAGTGGGTGCTAATCCTGCTGCTGTGCTCAGCACCCAGGGCTGGATTCACCTCTCCTTTGTTTAGTGCTGAGATGAGCTCTGGAGCCCTCTCTGCAAGGACTATCCCTCTCCACTGTTTCTACATGTAGCCCTGGTGATTCTTTCCCTAATTGCAGCACTTCAGATAAAATTTTGCTGGGATGGCTCTGAACCCAAACATTAAATGAATAAAATCTGATAACTCAGCATCTCTATTACATCTTCAATTTCTGTGTGTAGTTTGTTTCGGCTGCAAGATCTTTAAAGCAGCATCTGTCTTTCATTACACAATTGCATGGCATCGGGGACTGTGGAGTCAGGCATAAAACTACAAATGAGAAATGCATTTAACTTATTTAACTTACATGTAACTTCATTGTGCTGAATGATGGTAGGGAAGTATGACCTCCAAATAAATAGCGCGCTATTTACTCATGATGATTTTTATTCATGTCTGGTGCAGTGTAGTAGTTTCTCTTTAGAGCAAAAGCCAACACTGCTGAATGAAAATACCAATTGCTGTGTTATTGTGCTGTGCAGTCTCTCCAAAAGCCTTGCTGGCACCTTTCCTTTGTTCTGGAAGGGCATTTTATGTATTTTTGTGTGAATCATTCCTAAAACAAGATGCATTTCTCCCTCTCAGGCTGTGGACCTGGCACACATTTTCTTTAGAAAACATTAGAGCTGTCTGAATAAAAGCTACTTCAACATTGCCTTGCTGGTGTGTTCAGCTCTGTAGGAAAATGAACAATGGATTTGTTACTCAAAGTGCCATAAATTATATGTGATTTTGCTTACTGCCTAGAGAGTAATTAAAAAGCCATTTAAATGGAAAATAAATTATGTGGAAAGCATAAATTGAATTTTCATGCAACAAGATGGTTCAACAATATAATAGCACATAAAGTTCATGGTAGAGAGCTCCACTTTTTTTCTTTATGGGACTTTTGAGGCAAATTGTCCCCCAAACTCTAATGAACAGGATACACATACACTTTCTCATTAAAAAAATCCATTTAATGGTTTGTCAGATATGGCAGTTCGTGGATAGCATATTCTGGATGCTCTGCTTATGTAAATGTATTTCTGGTGCTGCCACTTAAAAAACTGAACACAGATACAGTCAAGATCAGCTCTGAAGGTAGCTATGAAAATGATGCCAGAGATTGTGCCTTTTCTTTTGGGTGGGAGGCACATTTCTCATTATCATTAGCTTTTCAGCGCTCTGCTCAGCTATATAAAACCAGTGGTGGTTATTCACAGCAGGACCAGCAGGTCCCTCCTACACACAACAGGCTGAGGCAGGTAATGCCAGCTTCTCAGAAAACAGAAAACATTATCACGAATAACCCTGTTTGCCTCAGTTGTTTGCCTAACGGGAAAAAATGTGGTGTGAGCAAAACAAGAAGAAATTGGGATCAGAGCATCTTTTGCCTGAAGGTTAGCATAGCACTGGGATGAAGGCAAATCCCTCAGTATCAGCTAATTGAGAGATTGTGCAATGAATCAGAAACTTGTGGTTCATTCCTATCCTAGACATGCCTGCAGGGAAGGTAGCAGTATGGGGTGAATGAAAGATTTGCTCTTGAATCAGCCAAGTCCCTTTGCTTTTCCTTCATTTCCTTGTCTGTGACTCTGACAGCCATTTGGATCTGTTGGCAAAAAGCTCCATTGGGACTGTTCAAGGCTGTGCCGTGGACACCAGTTGTGTGCTCCACACCTGTGAGAAGTTCATCCTTAGCCAGAGAGCTGGAAGAGTTGCTCATAACAGGCTAGGCTGAAAGCTGGAGAGCTGAGATGGTGAACTGGAGGGACTGGCTCAGTTCCTGTCAGGAGACCTGGTTGACACCAACAGCTGCATGAAAACTCTGAGACCTCATCTGCTGATAAAGTTTTGTATATGAATCTGTGACATTGAAGGAAAAGCCACTGAGGGCTAGGCGTAAACAAGTGAAGCTCAGGACATTGTCACTCTATCCTCACTAAAGCGTTATGTGAGCTCAGCATTACTGAGGCAGCAAAAATGCATGGGGGAGAGGCAAGAAACAGTTGCTGTATTTGAAATGTATTAGCCTGTTTTTCTTTTTTTAGGAGAATTCATTTGATAGACATGGGTTCAAAACAGAATAAGAAATGTTTGAAGTGTTTGAGCTCAAGGACTGCATTTTTGCAATGCATGTCCCTCACAAAGGTGCTGAGAGAGAAGCTGGGCAGTCTCACTGTCTCGCAATCTGGAGCATGAGAGCTGGGGATGGCCCCTCAGGGAAGAAAAACCGATCTTCCCACTAAAGAGATCCTAAAGAATAAAGGAAATAAAAATACAAACATTTTGCACCGGTCAAAACAGGAGATATTTCTGCAGAGAGGATTGGGCTAAGTATAGCCCTGTGCTTGAGGTATCACCAGGGCTCTGGAAAGGCTCTTGGCTAAACACTACGCAGGGCTGTGGCCGTGTCAGTTTGCCCTGGGAACCCTTTTGGTTTCCTTTCATAAGCAAAGGTTTTCATGAGAGAATAAGAGCTTGAGAGGAGCTGTGCTCTATAGCAGAGCATGCCCCTGAGTCCCCAGCATCTCTGGAAACAGCAGTAGTGGCATCTTGTGCAGGCCAGCTCTTAGCAAAGCCTCGGCATTGACCAGTAATGCCAGGGAGGGCAACGCCAGCCTTAGTTCCTCCTTCACAAAATGTTTCTTCTTTGCTCGTGAGAAGGCACTGTTAAATGAACCTGGCCATAAATTATTTCTTTCCTCTGGTGAACAGAGGTGATTTTAAGTTCGAAAGCATGAATTTCTAATAAAAAAGAAAGCTAGCAGGGAAAAGCACACTCTCTGGAGGTTTTGATGAAAGTGCTAGGGAGTAAAATGCAGAGTTGAAGATTGTTATGAAGTGCTGTGAATTAAAGAAAAAAAGCCATAAACAAGCAAAATCCTGCCACAGTCACAAACAAAACTCACATTGTTATTACCAGAGCAGAAAAAAGATGCTGTATAAAATAGCAGAGATTGTTTACACAGGGTTGCTGACACAGCATGTTCCCGAGCTCGTTTCACAAGTGAAGGGCATGCTCTTGGGGGTCTGCTAACAGAACTGGCTGCATGATTTTCAGATTTTCAATAAAGGTATGCATGGTTTAGGGATGGAAATACTTAAGAGAAGGATAGGGATTAATAGAAGGATTTTATTAGCTTCACAAGAACACTAATGTCAAAGAAGTTCATCCGGCAAAAATGAACGATGACCAAGTAAAGGAACAGATATTGGTATCATTGGGAGAATTTTTTTTGTTGTTGTTTGTTTGGGTTTGTTTGTTCGTTTTTTCTGTTTTATTTGAGGAAAAATAGGCATAGGTAGGTTTACCTTGTTTGGAAGAAAGGCCAAGTCTCAAGATAGATTTATAACATTTCTAGTAGTCAGGACACATCTGAAATAGTAATGCTTGACTTCACAGTTTGGTTAGCAAGGATCTAATACGTGACATAATATTACTATGGATATATCAACACTCGTCCTATGATCCTCTGTGATGGTTAAATGAGGAAGGCATCAAAATAATATGTCTTGTAAAAATAGCATAGAGTCTGTCTCCAATCTGTGTTTATCACTGCTACTGAACAAAGCTTCTCTAGCAAAGCATGGTTTAACACCTACTTATACTTAGTTCTCACAGACAAAGATACACTTATGGCACTTTTTTCTAAATGGTAGTTTTGCACAAGGTCCCCACTTGCAAAACAGCATAGTATAAGCAAGATTGCGGATATATTTTATCCAGTTTGGACACAGTGGATTCAAATAGCCAAAGAGTAAAAATACGCAGGCTCGTAAAAGGCACTTTGAGAGAATATCTTGTTCTGTCTGGTTTCCAAAGGAAATAACACTTGTGCAACCACAGTGTCTGTGTGTCTCCATCTGCCTCTGCCTGTTTGAGATCTGAGTCCATTCACAGGTGCCAACAAAATCTGAAAGGGGGCAGAGGTGTCAACAAAACCTGTTTCATGAAAGCCAGCAGCTGGGAAGAGAATGCTCTTCATCAGTGTAGGAGAGAGGCCATGATGCAGCAGGGGGGGAAGGATGAAGTCAGAGCTTATAAAGTCAGGCCTTACCACACCAGAGTGAATACACACGAGATGAAGCTGTGAAAACCTCACACAAAGCCAACACTTGATCAGAGCTTGAACGTCACTAGATGTAAATCAGCCAGAGGACAAAAGTATACAGGAAACAGATTTCCATAAAACTACCTGGACAGTCAGTCTGATTATATTGGGTAGCCAGTATTGGTCTGTTGGGCACTGGCTGCATCCTGCTTCTTATTCACTTCAAGATTTTATCCAAGATGTTTGGTTGCAAAGAGGTTAGGCATTAGAACAAACTATGATAAGCTGTGTTCATTTAAGTCATGTAGGAACATGTGTGAGATTTGGGTTGCAGCAAGGTCACAACCTTTTATTTTGTCTTTGTAGCAGGAGGAACCAAGACTCTGGGGATCCAGGCTGACTTCACAAAACCGTGTTCAGTTTTGGGTTTGAACCAAAATTCTAGTTTTCAGTAGTGGAAGAACTTGGCAAAATTCCCTTCTGGATTTTCCAAAAAAGATTGTAAGAACAATGTTTCCATATTGTTTGAAGGGAACTGAAGAACCTGAGAAACTGGGCAAGAGCTGAAGCATTATTTCACCACTCATCCTTTTCTCAAGCAACAGTCAGTTTCCTGTATACAGTGCATGCAGGATGGAGGAGAACACAGGACAAGATTGAAGTTTAGCGCATGCATAGCTGACAAGAAAATCTGCAAATGAAATGCAGTACTCGGAATCAAGGGATGCCAGGAGTTACATTTGCTTGGACTCCTCTACATTTCCGTCCAGTCAAAAGTTTGAATTCACTGCAAGAGGGGAAGCTAGAAATTGCTACATCCATCTCCTGTTTCTGCTTTTATCCCTGTCATCAAGCCAGGAGAGAACACTGAGGATAGCCTCAATATACAACTGTGCAGTTGCACAACTGAAATTGTACTTGTTGCCTTTCCTTAAATAAGGCTTGCCTTTCAGATTTTAAACATCTCTGGTCTTGGTCATGACTAAATAAGATGAGGGTAAGTCAGGTAACTGTGTTGTATTTTACATCTCTTTTTCTAAGACTTTTTTTTTGAGGCATTGTCTTGTACTATAGTTCATCCACTTGTTATACAGTGCATCAAATCACACTCTGCTTTGCAGTGCTGATTTTAAGCATTTTCCTCTTCTTCACCACACTCCCAAATATTTTGCCAGCTGTCACTACAAAGTTAAGCTTTTTGACAATAGCCAGTCACACCATGTTAATGAGAAAAATTTAGCTTGGGCTCTAAAGTTCCACCACCCACAGACATTGTACCACCCAGAGGCGTGTTGCTGTAACCTTGTCTTCTTCCCCTTATTTTCCTTCCCCCTTTCAGTTCACACTAAGCCCGTGAGCCCTCCATGAGCGAGGCTCCCCGCAAGCCCCTCTGCCCTTCAGTCCTGCCCCCTTGCTTGGCCTCACTGGGAGATCTGTGGGAAAGCACTGGGCGGCTTTCTGTTGGAAGGAAGGTACACAGCAGATGAACAGGACCAAAATCATGTTTATCCAGGTCCCAGTCTAAAATTCAGGTGGGACCTCCTAGCTATGTTCATTTCTACCTGGCAACAGGGAGCTTCATCTTGGATCTACTGCTTCAAGGTAGTCCAAAATGTTTTCTAGAGCATATTTTAAGATACTCTACAATAAATTTAATGTTGAAGTATTTTACAGTTTCCTGCTCTCACAATTCAAATTACAATTGCCATGGTAGATAACATATAACATATTACTGCATAAACACTTAAATGCTTCTATATGAAAAGTAGTCAGACAAAACAGAGAAAATTCTGAAGAAAAAAACAAAAAGTGGCATGAATAATGAAAGACATAGATAGAAAACTGCAGAGCACAAAATATGTGTTAACATTATACTTGGTGAAACAATGACAAGGCAAACCCTGGTAACTGTCCACAACAATATGAGATTGTAAAAAGACAAGGTGGGGGAGTAGGGGGACAGAAGTTATTTAGCCTGGCAGTCAAAAGCCATTTGGGGTGGTGGTGCTACAAACCCCCCAAAAATCGAAAAGTCTGCCCCAAACAAACAAACAAACAAATGACAAACAAAACCCTCAAAAATACTCCCCCCCAAAAAAACCAAACAAAAACCCCCAAAAAACAAAACCAAAAAAACCCTGCCAGAGCCCCAGCAGTGTACACGCTCAGTCACGCAGAAATTGCCTCTCTGGGTCAGCTGCTCGAAGGAGAGATCTCCTGTTGTGCAAGGCCAGCTGCTGTGCCAGCACAAGGGAGATGTGGGAGCCACAGGCACCGGGGCCCTGTGCTTCGTTTTTGCCTCCCAGACAGGATTGTGAAAGTGAAGCTCATTGTTCCTGGAGTCTTTAGAAGTTGCTTTACTGGTTGCCTCATTTCCATAAAGCTCCCTGGCCTCCCAGTAGCCCAAATTGATTTCATGAATACAGTTTTATGTGTTTTAGGATTCATTATTCACCATGTCCCACCCTCTCAGTTTTGTACAAGTTAATCTTGGTCCCTGTGCAGAAAGATCCTTTACATCATTCTGAAGCTGTATGAAGTAACCTTGACTGTTGTATGTCAGAGCAAAGTTGTGGAATCATAAAAGTGTTAGAGCTAGAGGAGTTCAACAAATATTTGGCAGTTTTCACCATCTTCTTGCCATCACAGGCCGGTTCAGACAACAGACCTTCTGGTTGTTTTATTTACCCCATAGACAGGAATTTTCCTTTACGTGGGGGAATCTTCACAGATGATGCCTTTATGAACATTTTTTCTGCCATTAAACTTCTGGGTTTTTTCCTCTTCTTTACCATCTTATCCCTGAACTGGCACCAGGCTAATAACTCCTTTATCTCTACTGAAGTCTGGCACCACTATCATCATTCATTTGTACCAGTGTGGTGATCCAGAAGACACCTTGTCAACCTCAATGATGCTGTTTGGTGGGTACAACCTTTATTCAGCAGTACATCAGATTTAAGAACACACAGTTTCCTATATAAGTATTTGCAGGTGCTCCCTTAGAGTAAGCAAGACTGATATATTTAGTTCCTTCTAATAAGTCACTTGCTATAGCTCATTAATCACTTTTATTACCCTCTCAATGCATTTGGTGAATGTAGCAATATGGTATTTGAGTACCGGAAATAAGACAGCTCATTAATTGAGGCAGTGTCTAAAACCACTTTCATTTTGCTATTCATTAACAAATCTACAAGTAGATTTTAATTCAACAGGATCTTTGCAGAATTCACTAGCACGGTAAATATTTGTGTAAATAAATAATCGTATTCAAAATAATATTCTGAATAGGAGTTCATATTTGCACAAAAGGTTTATCTGAACAGTGTGTGGGTTTGTGTCTATTTCATCTGTTTAAGGAATACATTAAATATTCTCTAAGGTTATTAACCTTTCTGTTTTGACAGAGGCCATATGTAAGAACTATTTTTCCAGTGTGATCCTGACCCTATTTGTGTAAAGCATCCTCAGGCAGATGATTAGCATTGTCTATCATCTCACTTTTCCTTTCCTCTTGTGGGTTACTTCCAGTATTGATGAATCAGAGATGGATTTGTTAGAAAGGGTGAGGGGATCCTTTTAGGATCCCACTGCTCTTCTCATTTTGAAATTCCAATGTATATCGTATTTTAGTTCAAAGGCACGATACTGCTGATGGGAAATAGGAGACAGTGAGTTGTGGGGAAAGAGATCCTCCTCTAAGCCTTGCTTGTGGTCAGTCCTGCCAGCCTTGCAGCTTTCATCTCTAGTCCTCACACCACCCTAACCTGAGATCCTAGCAGGGCTCCACTCATCTTTTGGTGGAATGGTAACCTATGTCCAAATATCTCCACACTGGTCCTGCCTGTACCAGAGAGCCCAACCCAGGACAGTGATTCTTTGTTTCTCTTCCTCCTCACTCCTGTTGTGTCTGCACCTTGACATATTGTAGAATATCTTCAATGAAAGTAGAGATTGGTTCGATGGTAGGCTCAGATCTTTGTGCTGTAGTGTTGATGCCAGGATGATTTTTGTCTTTTTATATACACCCCTTTTATATATCCTTTTATACAGCTTTTATGTATAAAAGTGCTTTTAGTGCTTTTAGCCCACATACCTGTAATGTCCTAAGTCTGATAACCAGCTTAGACCCAAAGTTCCATTAAGCCAAGAGACTAAACATCCTGGAGGCCTCCAGCTGGAGGTCAAGAAGACCTATGCTAGCCTGAGAAACCAAGGTCTTCCCTAGAACCTATCCTGTAAACTAACATATGCCCATCCAGGAGGGAATTCTTCAGAATGAGGGGTTCATTTGTGCCTCTCATTGGGGAATCTTTGATAGATACGCTAATTTGCAAAGCCTATAAATTGTATACACAACCTATCATGTGTGTGCATTTTGGGGTGCATTGCAGTGTGCATTTCAGCAGTGCACCTAAGGATCCTTGAATAAATACTGAGATAAAACCCTTTTCCGCTCTAACTGTGTTTGGGTTTAATTTTAAGACCAGGGAAAGGCAACAGTGTAGCTTCCTTTGTTTATCCGTGCTCCTCCAGTCACCATGCCTCTGCTGCCTGGGAAATGTTCTGTGGCACAGATCTGATCCTCAGTGCATGTTGATATCAGTGCATCAGCTCTGGTGCACTGGTAAGGCAATGGAAGGAACAATAAGATAAATGAGATTATCGTTAATAAATCAGCAAAAGACGTGAAAGCTGCAATTTTAATTTAGGCTCAAAGATCTGAAAGGACTATATCAGCAGTGGCAGTGTCTACGGGTGCGTGTTCTATGCACAACATAGAATCATAGGGTCACAGAATCATTTAGGTCAGATAAGACCTCTAAGATCATTGAGTTCAGCTGGGAAGCTTACATTGCCAAATCCACTGCTAAACCATGTCCCTAAACACATCTACATCTTTTAAATACCTGCAGTGATGGTGACTCAACCCCTTCCCTGGGCAGCCTGTTCATGTTGAGTATAGCATCCTGCACCTAAGGAGATGTACTTCTGTACCACAGATTATATGGTGCTTGAAATGATTATGGGGAGGAGAAGAGCACAGGCCTGGAACAGAAATGAAGTGCTTTGATATCAACAGGCACCACTGGGTAGTAAAGACAAAATGCTAAAAGAATTACCCATGTTTTTGAGACACAGTCAGTAAATCCTACTTCCTCCCTCTGCCCCACAGGAACCAGGCATCTGCAATGGTGAGGCAGAATTGCAAAACAGTGTTTTCGTGTAGGAAAGTGTGTACATAGGCTAAACTGATGCTCAGAGGGTGGATCTCCTGCTCTAAATGCCCACTGCACCTCCTTTCTCCCTCTGTCCTTCAGCAGACAAGAGACAAGACTGCATTACACACCTCACAGGAGCAGCTCACATTGGTTAATCCCGGGTTATGGTGCAGCCATCAGCCTCTGTAGGAAGGAAAGCTGGCCACATAACCAAATTCCCTGGCTCCTGGCCAGTTCTCACCAGATTTCTCTATGCCTGTCAATTGTGTGTTTTTTCTGTGGAAACATCCCACAGTGTCACCTGTTCCCTCTAGAACATACTGTGCCATTGGATTGATTTTCTTTAATTCATCTGGACATGCTAATGGCAGGTATCAAAGTAGAGTAACATTAAAGCAGTAGAGACTACTGGAAACAATGTTATTTTTCAAGGAAAGACAACGTTTACCAAACTGGACATGGACAATTCCAGGTTTGGTCTAAAATATTTTTTTCTGATTGCAAGTATGCTGAGTTGCTTCTTAAAAAACCATGTGCAGATCATTTAAAACCACCCCTAACTTGCATTAGTATTTCATTCAAAAAGTTTCTATCCACTAGATGTTATTCCATGGTTTCTATGGATATCTTACATGCTTCTTACAGGGAGGAAGTGTTCTCCTAGTTATCACTGTGCTAATTATTAGCAAACATTCACCAGCAACAGGTAATTACCAAATAATTATTAGAAAACAGAAGCAATCAGGCCATGAAAAAAATGTCTCTGCTGGGGTCACAGACTAGAGAGAGAAAATGCAAAAAAGGGTCTTTTTAGAAGCTTAAAAAATTAAGACTTAATTCACGTAGAAAAATTATTCAGTACAGCAAACTGAGGCTGCGAATATTTTTGAAGAATGCTGCAGCGCCAGCAGTAACCTCTTGACTCATAAGGACAGCTGGTGCAGGAAGGTTATGATCAGCAGGTTTGCACTGTGTGCCTTACAAGCAGCAATCAGTTGGCAAGGAGGAAAGCAGGCAGCACCACACACCATTCCAAACCACTGCTGTTTCCATGCAGAGGTAAATGAAAAGCACTGAGGGACATCAGGGCTGGCATGTACTACTCACTAAAACTGAAGGGAGGAGACAAGAACACAAGCCCAAAATTGCTAACTCTGTTGGAAAGCCCATGTCAATTTTAACTCCTCGTGGCTGAAAAGCTGGACTTTCAATGTGAGGATATCTTACTAAGTAAGTATATGTTCATTTATCCTCAGGACAGCATAAACAAGGAACTCCTGTTTCCGAAACAGCCTCCTGTCACATGCAGAGCAGCTGATGGAACAAAGAACCACATTTGTACATGCTCAGAGTGACACCCGTGGATACACGCTGCTGCCGGAGCCTGGCGCTGCTGGAGAGGTATTGCTCTGTGTCCACAGAAATCATCCTCTCATCACGCCCCGTGGTGCATCCAGCCCCAGTGGTGGTATTTTGGCTCAGAAGAGTGCAGCAGGCAGGGTTGCAAGTGGAAAGGAAATATATTGCATGTGAAATTGATGGATTGCTTCATACTTCACTCAACATCGAAAAGCTTATTGCTTTTTTCACTCATAAAAGTGCAAGTGCTATTACTTTACTGCTTACTATTTTATTTTCACCCAAGCCAGGCCCCATTTCTAATGTCCAATCAACCTGCTCCACCTTGGGATACTGGCAAGACTTGGGGCTGCTTTTCTCTTTATGAAATAGAGACGTTAACTCTGTGTTGGGACAGCTGGGACATAGCTGTCAGTTCCTTTTCATTATCAGCAGCACCCAGCTGGATATCTGGAATTCACAGACACTGGGGGAGACTCATGTTTGCTTGAATTTTAAAAGCAGGTTGCTTGCTGGGAATGGATACCCTGCAACAGTTGCTCAACTTTGCCTCTTGAAAAGTAAAAGCAATCCCAGTGGCTGCTAAAAAGCAGAAGAGAAATCAAACTGCTCTTCAGTTCAGAGCCTGATTAGTGCTTGGGAGTTTTGCTTTTGCTTCAAAATAATCTGCATATTAAATATTTTTGAAAAGACAAATATCCATAACAAAATCAAAACTAAGAAGAAATCCTAAATTCTCATTACTCGAAAATCAGTTCCCTAATCAGTTCCACTATTTCCTCATGAGGTAAATAATTATACAGTTCTAGTAACTTCAGGATTTGCAGGGATTTTAGATGGGAATCTATTGCTGGGCACTGTAAGATCATAAATGATGTTCTGTTTGCCATATGTCAAATGAGAAACTTATGCTTAATTTATAGTCCTGATACAGTGATTCGTGCAGTGGCACTGCTTCATGGAACAAGAAAATTTGCTGAGTTTCTCCTAGTGGGGGCTTGCTGCTGGTGTCTAGTACAGGAGTTTAAAGTATTTCTCTCCCTAATCCAAATTAATGACTTGGAGGAGTCCTCTATTTACTTGCTCCTCAAGTAAACTTCTTAATTCTAAACTTAACTTGTCATCTGTCACAAATGAAGGCAGTTCTCTTCTAGGATTTCAGGCTGCCCTCTGCAAGGGGCTCCTTTTCATTTTGGCCTTGCTTTCAAACATACCTGGTTTCCCAGGTATATTTTTGTCCACACAAGAACAGTCCATCAGGAATCATGGTAGACACCTCCTCAGACATCTTTCTGCTTCCTTTACTTTAGGTTGGAGGTTTTTGTTTGTTTGGGTTTTGGGGGGGTTTTGTTGTGGTGAGGGGATTTGCTTGCTTGTTTATTGCTTAGACCAAAACTAGCTTGGGCTAGCTAGGTGGTCGTTTCACTCCTATTTTTTAGAAGTCTAAGTTATTTTCCACCTAATTGAAGTTGTGGCCATCCCTGCTGTTGAGTCTGGGCTACATCATACGCATAACACACTCTTCATAATGACTGAGACATTTCTGCTTGTTCTTCCTATAAAATGGTTAATATCCTGAACTAACAGTTACTCAAAAGTACAACCAAACTGTGAGCTTAAACAGCCAGCCTGTGCAGAGGAGGAAAGTAGCTTTTGTAAAAGATGGTTTACACGTAATCCAAACTGACCAACAAACCCACAAAATAACTTTTATGTGTAAAATTACATAAGAATCTTATGACAAAATTATTCAGAACACAAAAAGAAGGGATGTAATGAATGTTAATGACCTGCCATTCTTCTCGCAACTCAGAGTGTGCATGGCAAACTAGACTCATTCCAGCTAGCCAGTGCTAAATAGGATTTATACCATTGGCTGTGCAACTGCCTTCAGTATAACTATTCCAAAATCCCGGTGTAATATTTTCTCCTCACATTCTTCACACTTGTGCTGGGTCACCTGGGAGTTATTTGGTCCTGCTTAATTCTAGAGAACTAGCATCCAGGTCGCAACCTGGCAGTAACTACAAATTTTGCCGGTAGTTTCAAAGCATTAACTCACGGAAACACAGTCTTAGCAAGCTGATACACATGATCAGAAATACATCAGCATTATTACTGTTCAGGATCTTTAGGAAATCCCAGGTGAAGCGAATCCCAAAGTTTAAACAGGTTTTAGCCCCAGCCTGCAATGCACAGTTTAGCCCCATGTTGGTTTATTTTCTGAAGTGTTTTCATTGCAGTGTAAAAACATCTCCCTTCAGTTATATTAAAAAAGACTACTAAGAAATGTAATCTCACTTCACCTTGTCCCAAGGGCTTCCAGGATTCTTTGTGAAGCAATTGTGCTCTGCTTCAAACCCCAACTTCTTGAGTTTCAGGTGTGTATTTAGATATGTGCTTGGCCTGCAGAAGGGCTTCTTTTCTTTTCTTAAACAAGCGTCATGGTCTATTAAAAACTCAGGCAGACTGATGATTATATGAATGTCTTTTGGTGTTATTCTCTCATCACTGAGGCTTGGCCTCCTGGTGTGTGCGTGTGTCTATTCATGGCCACAAGTTTAGAAGAAACAAACTTGTGTCTTGAAAATACCAGCCCTCAGTCTACCTTACCAGAATACCACTATAGGTTATTGAAGTCCAGTGGCCAGAAAGTGGCAGCAATGGGAAGACTGTCAGTTTTAGTAAAATTCGGTGCTGAGCACAGCAGAAAACCCAGTTTATGGGCTCACAGCTGAAAAACAAAGGTATTTTATAAGAATAAGCAGTCTAGCTGGTTTGTTTAGGGGCCTTGTCTGACTTTGCCAGGAAAAGTTGCAGCTCCCATTTGACTGTTGAACATGATGCTGTGATGAACAATATCAGAAAAATATACCAGCAGTCAGGTGTGATTTGGACATAGCCTGAGCATAAAATGGCACTTCTGTTCAATAAGGCATGGTTCCCAGCAGGTGTTTACCTTATTTGTTTGGTTCTGTGTTCATGCTATTCCAACTGTGAGAAAGAAATTGTCAGGGTAGAATTAGAGTAGCATGGACAAGCATATACCATGAGGCATAAAGTTTTCTGGGACAGAGAGATTTTCACAGACATCGAAGTCACAAAATAGTTGAGGTTGGAGAGAATATATCAAGGGCATCCAGTCCTTATGGAGGTCATCTTCTCCAAAGTGTTTCTATGAGATCAGTTCTCTGCACCACGGACTAGCTGGGTGGTACTCAGCTAAAGAGACCACTTCCATGTATGGTGGAACCACAGTTTTATTGATAGTTTTAAGTGTTCTAAATTAATCTTTTTTTTTTTTCTTTGTTTAAATATGCCTAGAAAACATGGGACTGGATGAGTCTTGTGAGTTGTTGAGATGCTGTGTCTTTATGATTGCATAAAGGAAGTCCAGGGACTTGTCTCTCACCACCAAGCCAAGTCTCATGTTCCACTCCAAAAGAAATTTCTTTTGTTGGAAGGGCCCAAATCAGGGCTAGGAGGTGAGCTCACAAAGGGACAGGACAAATGATGAGGGTGCAGTTGTGTGTTCTTCCTGCTTCGCTTTCACTTAGCACTATAAGCATGCTCATAAATAGTTGCTGAATTTCTTGTGGGATTTGAACATGCAAAGGTTGCTTTAAACTACATTAGTAGTTCCCACAGTCCTTAGGACATCTGGCCACACATCGTTTTCCAACATAAAACACATTGTCTTGAAACGGTCCACTTCACAATCCCACAGCTTCTACAACAGCAGCAAATATTCCAGCCATACTTTTTCATCCTTACACAAGCTTTTATTTGGAATAGGTTCTAAATGCAAAGAAACTTTTCATAAACCAATCTGATCTCTCCCAATTTGAAGATATTTTTCAAAAAGCAAATAAACCTGAAAAAAACCTTTTGGGATTTCTTGTTAAGTTTTCTTAAATGTTTTATCAATTACCATATTTCCCATGTGCTAGACCTAGCAAATGGTGTGAAAAGTGCACTCGGCTCCAAATCTGAACTTCAGAACTGACTCCAGAAGATGAACCATAACCCTGAATTCACACACCATTTCATAAGTACTCTTGTTTCTAAAATATAAAATCTGTGCAAATCACTTTCTTTGTACCTTCTTTGTATTCAACTACCTTCTTACTTGTACAACAAATACCCTGAAAAAAATATTCAAGGTGACACTGAATTTATATTCAGCCTCAAAAAACAGGGACAAGTAGGAGGGACTCAAAAAAGAACTGTTTGTACCACCTTCTGTATCACTGTTGAAATCAAGAGGATCACTAAATCCTCTACAACACCTGGCACATAAAATCTTATCTCCGTCAAAATCCACAGAAGTATTAATGGAGCTTACCTGCAGAGCCTGAGAAATTATTAAACCAAGCAGGCTTACTCAGTGTTTTTTACCTACATGAATTCTGTGTTCCCGCATGGTTCAGAGTGATTCAAAACAAAAGCAGAGATTGCTTTGTCAAGGAGCTAATACGTCCAGGCAGGATCTGCTTTACATCCAAACATTTTAGAGTCTGTGTCAAGGCATTGCAATGAAAATCTGCGTGCTTCTGCCTCAGTGTGTATATCCAGACCTCATCATTCAGCAGCAGCTCATCGGCTTGTCTAATGGATCTGTTTCTGTGGTGCTATGGCCCTGTGAGGGTGTGTGCTCCGCTGCAGCTGGGGGGACACTTGATGGTGCTTTGAGTGTCCAAGTGACCCTGAGTCTTGAAGATACAAACAGGAAATGCTCTTCATATGGGGAGGCACTGACTGAAGAAATATTTCTACAGCTTCTGGTGGAAGAACATGTCCCATGGTAAGTGTCTCATTTTGAAACAAGATGATTTTATTATAACTGTTCTAATTCATTATGAATAGTTACCCTGCTCTGGTCAGAACCAGGACAGACTAACTGAAGTCCAACTTTATTCCAAAGACAGGTGTCCACTCAGTTTTATAACTACCCTTCAAAATGGAGTGTGTAGTGCAGATTAAGTCCTCAGGAAGGACAAGCCTGGGCTTTATGTGACAGCCTGGCTGTGGGAAAGGCCCCATCTCCAGTTCTCTTAGGCACAGAACCAAACCATATGTTCCTCACAGCCAAAGAGAAGAGGAGATGATGATATGCAAGCTTGCTTTTATGCCTTCCCATCTGGAGTAAAGTACAATGGTTTCTGGGATGCATAACCAGGAAGACTCTCAGTGCTTTGCCTCTTCTTGCCTTGCTTCTCTCAGCTCTGACAAGGTAAGCCTTTGTGGCAAAGAGATGATTCAGACCCTCTTGGTCGACTGACTTAATGCAATTCACAGCAAACATGAAATCTGTCACCTGTATCACAAAAGAACGTGATGACATTGGTGAAAAATAATCAGTGGGTACTTATTTCAGGAAATGTTCCAGGCCAGATCAGATGGAGCAGTGAGTAACTTGGTCTAATGAGCGACATCTCTGCTCCTGGTAGGGGGGGTTGCAACTAAATCATCTTTATGGCCCCTTCTAGCCCAAAACATTTGATGATTGTATGCCTCTACAACACAGAAAGCACATCATGCCTTTGGTGAAGTGTCATTTAAGAAGAAAAAATGAGATTTCACTTCCTGTATGTATCACAATCAGCAGCTCTGAGATGTGCAGCCAACTTTCCCATATATTTGGAAATAAAAGGATACCTTCTTATGGTAAGTAGTACCAAATGTAGACAGCTCTTATGCTCAATTGTGTCTGTCTGAAGAGGAGTGTTATTATGGTGCAGCATAAAAGATTTATTGCATGGTGGCTTTTTTCCAGAAATTAACAGCTGTCTTTTGTTTTAATCATTGTGTATATAAGGAAAATAGAGTCATAAGACATTGAGCACTTCTAGTTCTTAAGGGCACTCTGCATTGCCTAGGAGAAAGCCTAAAGTTTGCATAACAGCAAAAACAGAGCAGCCTTAATTTTGCAAGTGTGTAGTAATTTTACTATAGATGAAAACTCCAAAAGGAAGCCTCTGTTCATTTCCAGCACAATTCACTTGTTTGTGACCCTTTGGCATACAAATGCAAGGAGATATAGTGAGGTACTTTTCAGCTAGCAGGCATCCATTTCCTTCTCTGAGGCAGCAGTAATCATTGTTGAAATCTACCTCTAAAAAACAGGAAGACATCATTTTGATTTTCTAGCAACCTCGCCCTTTCTTGTGAACCTGACCCTGGCTAGGAATCATCTGCTTTGATCAAGCACGACTGTTATAATCCTGAAGCGCAGGTATTTCCTATTTTGCTCTAAAGCACGTATGGTGTGTGCTTAGAAATGTCCCTGCTCAGGGGGGTTCACCCAGCCCTGAGCAGGAGCATTGGCTAATGGAGCTTTACACAGGAGACCTATATATTTATATTGTGCTTTTGTTTATGTTTTATTTCTGTGGAATAGAGGGAATGAAGCAAGATCTCTTGCGCTGGGAAAATATTATCTGAGAGCAAAGCAGAAGGAAAGTGCTGAGGATGAATTTGCAGAGACCACAGCACAGATGATGTTTTTTGACGTAGCAGCAGCAAGTAAATTACTCTCCTAGTGGTACTTAGCAAGAGCGCTCTCCACACAGAAGTGTAGCAGACTCAGCTGCAGTGATGGTGTCCGATATATTTCATCCCTTCTCGAATGGATCCGTGGCAGTGCATGCAGGATTAGGCACATGCTTGGTGGTGCTGATTAATTGCTCCTGAAGGGAGGAGGAGTCAGCCAAGACCACTGCCCTCCCAGTATTTTAGCCACTGAAACCACCAGCCCCACCCTGTTTCGGCAGCAGAAATATTCTCTGGGATGCCCCAGGCTTTGGATTACCCTATTGGAGAAAGCCCCTTCACTCCACAGGCAAGCTGGTGCCCATCTGAGGAGACCCTGGGACATGTTAGCCTGGAAACTGCTGTCATCACTTTTGTCACAGGCTTTTGTCTTTGGCTGGCTGTGAAATAATCCTGGGGTGATGATGGTAGAAGAAGGGATATTGGCTTGAATGTAAAACACTGTTAAGACTGCTTTATTCCCAGGAGGACTGACTGAACACCTCACTAAATCAACCCAGGGAGAGGGTATTAAAATGGCTGATAAGAAGATCCAGAAAGAAATACTTTGAAAAGGATCATTAAAAAGGTCATTGTAGGTTTGCAGTCATCTCCGGTTCAGTAGAGAACAGCGTATCTGACACTGCTTCTTGCAGGAGTATTGCTGCTTTCCTCAAGCAGGCTGGAGAAAAATAAGGAGAAGTGGTCTGGGAACTTAGTTTCCATGATGCCTTGTACTGTTTGAACAACCCTAAACATTCTTTATCCTGGGATCTTTCTCTTCTGTGTCTCCCACCCACAGCGTAGTGGTCATCCAGAAAAGCATTGTGCAGGGATGCAAGGGTCAAAGTGCACCAGCTCCATGCAGTTCCATGTATTAACTGAGTTACACTGAGGCCAGTGTACCTAAAGATAAGGAGAAGGAGCTGTGGTTTCCCATCCCAGCATTTGTGGCACCCTTGTTACAGCATTGTCTGCTCTGTGCCGTTGTGTCTTCGTGGCGTATCTGCTCTATACAGACATTAGCTGAGTTAGCTGCAGAGCCAAAACCAGGGCTGTGCTGGAAGTAACTGATCAACCTTGGTCAAAACTGCTGTTGAAATCACAGTCAGTTCCTGAAACAGTAGATAAGACATCTTTCAGCAAGCTCCACTCGCTGGCATCACTGCTTGTGTCTTTTGAGGGCAGCTACCTGCTCCGCCTCCAGTTCTCGGCACCTCCTTCTTCTACCACCCCTCCCTTGTCTAAACTCCTGGGAAAGTCCACCCCCGATCTCCAGTGAAGAAGCATGTAGATGCTGACCATGCAGCCTGCTCCTGGTGCCTCCTGAGCATCTCTGAGGAGCCCTGCATGGTGTGGGCTTGTCCCCCATGTACCCCAGCATGCCCAGAGTGTCTGGGGAGTGGCTGAGGAAGTGATGAGGGCTGGCCACAAATACAGATTTTGTCCTGGCTGTGAACTTGACAGTCAGGAACAGCAAAATACTTCTGTGGTCAAAAGCAGCATTATCAGTGCTTTTTATTCTCTGGGGTTTCTTTTGCTTTGTTCACACCAGAGATCACTGATAATACATGAGAAAAGAGGACAGGAGGATTTCTCATTTGCAAGCACGACACATTGCTTCCAGCAGAGGAGATTTTGCAATCTTTTGCAAGCAGGGGAGAAAAAACTCACCATGGAAAATGGCCCAGGCTTTACCCCCACAGTACCTACATGATGATGTCCAGCTGGCTGACAGGAACAGGCTCTCTTGAGCTTTTTTCTGCTTATTGTCACCAGGAGGTTTTGAACATGCACATATCACACCCCAGGAAGATGTATAGCTGCATCACACAGAACAGAAACTGTTTCTGTAAAAGGAAGAAAACAACTCTACAGAGTGGGAAGGAAACAAGCATCTAGGCCAAGAGTCTAAACTCTTTTCCCTGAGTTCTTTCCCAGTCTCTGACCTCTCATTATTTGATTATCACAGGAGAAATCTAAAGAGTGTATTCACTGATTCCTGTATAAATGTTAACCTGTAACACAGCTCATACTTGCATACTTTACATTTTTACTAGTGCATGTGGGACCTGAGCACTCTGGCAACAGGTTCTGAGTCAACTGTGAAGAGCCAGGACAGCTGAGACACCACTTATTTCAGTAGATCAATCAAGACAGACCAGCCCAAATCTTTCTTGATATTGTATTTTATATTTCTGCTTATTACAGGTTTGATGGATGTAGTGCCCAGAAACTTCATCCATGGTTTCTGCTATGCATGACTCCAACCAGAGAGCTTACTAAAGACTTTTCTTGGTCCCATTAAGTAGGAGGTGTGAAGAAGATGGATATGGATAATCAAGTGAGAGAGCAAAGGAGGCAACACTGCAGAGCACAGCAAGCTGAAATTATCACTCCCTTGTTGTAGTTCAGATTTTTGTAGGCAATACAGCAATGGATGTTTTTAAAGGTTCATTTAAAGAGCTGCACTAGAGCCTACTACTAGACAGCACTGGACTCTGTAGTGAATGCACTCAAAATCTGAGGGGAGGCGTGGGGATCTGGTGGGCCTAGACCAGATGAGGCTCTGGCAGGGAAGATGTGCAGCACTTGCTTGTGCAGACACACTAGAGTGCAAGTAGTGGGAAATAGACAAAAAGGTATGCCAGGAAGAAGGCAGTCATGATGAAATCTGATAAAAGAAGAAGAGGCTGCAGGGGTTGTGCCCCTAAAGCAGAAGGGTAGGGCAGCTGGTGACAGTTTGGGAGGGAGAAACAAGAGATAAACAGCCTCTTTCATCCCCAACCCTTGTGGTATAAAGTGATGATTAAGATCTGAACTGATTTATAATGACTGCTGCTATTGCTGTCTCACTTATCCCAGTTCTTTGTGACACAACCCCCTTCTCTCACCCCATCCATCACTCTGCTCTTATTGATCATGATTTTGCATAAGGAACAGGCTGACCTTCCTTCCCACCCACACACATTTGTTGGCTTTTTGTGTACAATACTGGTTCTTAAATTCTTGGGCACCAAATTTCTTGCTCTATAATCTTCCAAACCACGCTTGACAGTACTGTTTTACCTTTCCAGTCTGCAAAGCACTAAGGAAAGTATAGGTAAACCTAGTGTTATCGCAGTGCAGAAATTCAATTGTTGCATATGGTACAAACCTTATGTCTCAGCAAATTTTACATTTTCTCATGCAACGGGGATGTGCACGCACAAATCCTGGCTTTGAATGTCAGATGTTGTACACATCAGTCAGACACACACAGAATTGCAATTCTGTCTGAGAAGCAGGATCCAAGAAAGCAGTGTTAGTGGCAAGACCCTGCACGGCTGCTCTCACATATCCTTGGCCGCTTGAGTCCCCGAGAACTTTCCAACTCCTAACAAGATACGTCTCTCATAAAAGAGAAAAACAACCTTCACTTTCTTTTTCTAAGGCCACAACTTAGGCTACTCACAGGCATAGATCCAGGAAACCCAAGAAGGATGTGGTTTTTTAAAGCAGCATTGACAGGCAGTGTGTAGGCAATTAAATCATTATCACAGTGTTTAAGCCAGGTTACTGAGTTGCACAAAGGAGTAGGCAGGAAAGTGGTAGAAAAGATACCGTTCCTTTTGGTTTTTTGAACAAGCCTAGAACTCCAATCTCCTTAAACAAACTGAGCAAACTGAGTAGTTACGGAAGTATTGAGAATACACAAATACTACGAAATACATACTAATTCTGTCTGTAATACATCCCCTGTGGACCCAAGAAGAGAGAGGGTTCAGAATAAGACTGTCATTTTTTACATGGGTAGAGTTTTGCAGGCCAGCTGACTTGGTGCACACATGTCACCGCTGAGAATAGTGGTCTCCCTGGATCTGGGTGCCTTGCTTCCCCACAGAATGGACAAGTGGAATATTCACCATACCAAGGAAAGACGTTATCTTAGCACCCTGCTGTCAGAGTGCTGGCAAGGGGGAGGAGTGAAAAGGAGGAAGAGTGAATCCCCATTTCAGAAGTAATATGGATTTGCACCATGCAGTCTTGCCCACGCCTGCCTCTTTGTTTCCTTCAGATTGTACAATCCATTTAAATCGATTAACTAATGGGATAAATATTCACAATGTTCACAAGTGATAATCAAGTCTGTATCAAAGATAACATTTTGAACTGCTTCCATCACCTGCTTTTTCAAAGTGAGGCTGACTCTGGCTCAGCCTGGTGCCCTGGCCACTGTGCCATGCATCCCTGCTGCTGGCAGGAGCTCTCTGCACTCTCACCTGACCCCATCAGCTGCTTCCTCCCCTGGGTAAGTCCCTGTGGGGCTGCTTCTGCACTGGTAGGCATTTACAGCTTCTGTGGCACCTATCACAGCTTGCCATGCCACTTCACAGGGGAGGTACTACACAAAACCTGAGCTTTCCTCTTTCTGGCACTTCATCCTATGGCCATCAAAGAGGAAAGGGGTTCCAAAGACCAGGGAAGAAAGAATGAAAACACAGGTGAGAAGTATTTTCCCTCATCCATCTGAAATTTATTCTACACTCCCTACTTTGAGAAGAATTGGTCTGTCTCATATTCCCTCACTCTGACTGAGTTTTTGGGTTTGATTAAAACCACAACCTAAAAGAAATCAAGGTGGCAACTAGATTTTTCTCTTTTTCTTTAAAAAGCCAAAGTAGATACAAGGAAGAGTTATTATAAGGAATATCCCCAGATGAGTTTTCTATTGATGTCCCAGTGTGGTCTATATTTATTAAAGATATATAATGCCTGCTCTCAGTTTAGTGGATATTTTGCAGTTTATACAAGTATGATGAAAGGATGCCAATATTAGGGCTGTGTTTCATTCCAGCAGGCTGGATAGGAAGGAAACAGAAGGTTTAATTATGTCGAGGTGTGGATTGCTGATACCAACACATGACTTCTAAATTTACAGCAATCAGTAAAAGATGCTCTTTTGCTTTAGAAGGAGAAGCATTTCTTGAATGGTGAGAGAGGACACAAGTACATGTTGGTTTTCTTCAGAAAAGCTTTTACTCTCACATTACCAGGAGGAGAGATGGAACCCCATCAGACTCTCTTTTAAACACTGAGGAAATAATGAAGTTTCAGAGTATTGGCATTTTTTTTGAACTGAAAATTGCTTGATATTTTTATCCTTGCAAACATTTTTAGCATCCAAATTTGCTTTAGGTAATTTCCCCAGGCAATTAGGTAAAGAAAGTAGTCCAGTATTATTCATTTGTCTTTATCTTTCTTCATGCTGTGCCTGATGGCAGAGTGCTGTTTTTAGTTTCCCATGCTCTTTCATGAAAAATGAGAACACTGAATTCTTCATTTAACAGTGCAGTTCTGCAGTTTTGTTTATTTTTGCAAATTAAAGTCCTGGTTCAGCACAGTGTTAGCTTTGGACCTAGAAGCTTGTGTTAGTATTGGACCTAGAAGCTTGTGGAAGTCCTTCCCTGGGGGGATGGGCCTTGGGAGTGGGAGCATGGGTCGGGTTACACAGGGCTGCCAGGCTACCTGATGCTACTGTACCTAAATCCTGTTCCTCATTGGCCATTTCAAATGTACCTTGCCCTGAGAATGCTGTACTTAGGTGCGTGTTCACAGGATTCTAGAGAGCCTTTGAGCAGTCTGCATTTGAACCCCCCAGGGCCAGCAGGGCCAAGCGCGGGGTGTGGGGGTGGCAGCCCCAAGAAGAGACACAGTGCACAGGCGTGGGCAGCCCTGGCGCAGCCACGGTGGGGGGAGCTGGAGCGGCGAGAAAACGTGGGAGCGCAGCCGAACCCGGCATGGACAGAGACACCGGAGCAGGCGCGGTGGGGCCGGCGGGATGGAACAAACTGAGAGACCCCACACAGACGACAACAGTGAGGGGGCCCGACTGAGACACTGGGATTGGCGAAGCAGCAACCGCACGAGATCAGCAGCCACGACTCAAATGCAAGCATGTGATAGGAGAAGTTCTAGCAACAAAAGTTACAGGGATTGTAAAATGGTACAATGTAAGAAATAATTATGGTTTTATAATGTGAAATGACACAGGGGAAGACATGTTTGTCCATAGAACTGTGATTATAAAAAATAACCCAAATAAGTAGATCCGCAGCGTTGGGGAAGGGGAGATTGTGGAATTTAACATTGTATGAGGAAGGAAAGGCCTGCAGGTGTCCCACGTGACAGGCCCTAGTGGTGTCCCAGTCAGAGGGAGTACATATGAACAAAATTGTAAAAAATATCCATGCCAACAACCTCCCTACCCTCAGCATGCTTTCCCCTTTTTCCCTGTACCAAATTTCCCCCCATCCTATTATCCCCAATCCATCCCCAATCCCTTTTTCACCTCTTGGTTTTCTTATGCAACTGCCTTTCCTCACAATTCCTCTCCAATGCCAAGTGGGGGATAAAAAGGGGGAGGGAAGAGATTAACTGTCATTGTTTGAAGTTCCAACAGGTACAGATGGAAGAAACCCTCTCGTGCCTCAGTTTCCCCACCAAGTGTGTTCAAAAAGCCTCCATCTCTCTCCTGCCAGCTCTGGAATGCTCCAGAATAATTATGTTTGAACGCTGGGGGCTCCAAGGGTGGCTTGTATTCTTTTGAAATTGTTTGTGTCATTGTGTGTCAATTCAGTTGTTTCAAATGATGTGCTTTAAAATCCTTGAGAGAAACCTTCTTAATTAAAACAAAAGGGTGAGATGTGGAGGTTTCCCCCCTGGGGGATGGGCCTTGGGAGTGAAAGCATGGGTCAGGTTACAGAGGGTTTCCAGGCTCCCTGGTGCTATTGTACCTAAATCCTGTTCCTCACTGGCCATTTCAAATGTACCCCACCCAGAGAATGCTGTACTTAGGTGCGTGTTCACAGGATTCTAGAGAGCTTTTGTAGCAGTCTGCCTTTGAAACCTCCAGTGAGGTGGCTGGGAGAAATAAAACATCTCTGAACATCTCTCAAGAATATCGTTTCCTGATTCTTTCTACGGGCAAAGCTGGCTGCCAGGAAAGGTTGCGGAGACCCCACTGCAACAGAAGGTAGTGTTAATTTGGTGTAGGTTTGGCTGCTACATTCCTCCGGGTAATGCACAGCTGGCAAGCCTTAGATCTTCATGTACAAAACAACCTTTTCTGTAGCGCAGAAACCAGAAAAATATACAGGATTAAGTTCAGCCACAGTGGTGGTTGAGTTCCTTATGTTGTTCAGTGTTCCAGAAAGGTGAGGATCACTGAGTGTTGATCATGGAGGGTGGTAGCAGCAATTTTTGAAGACGACCAGAGAGGAAACACACACAGAACAAGAATGAGAAGGGAGAACAAGCGGAGAAAAGAGTTGAGGGAGAAGAACAAAAATGAGAAGCAGACAGCACAAGACAGAGAAATAAGTAAAACACAGTGGTGCATTGCAGGCACAAAAGCAGAAATGGAAGTGAAAGAGGGGGTGTTTCGAAGGGACACTGAGCACCAGCCCCAGTCACACTGGGTCAGCATTTCTCGGCCATAATGCACTCAGGCCCTGTAACATTCCCTGGCCCAAGCCCAGAGCAAAGGTCTCTCTCATGACTGCAGCTAAGGACGCTGCTGTGCAAGCTCCCACAGAAACAGTCCTGCTCCACTCTCCTTGGTCAAGAAGAGCCATCCTAAATGAGGCACTCTGGAAAGCAAGGTTACTGCAAAATAAGGTGGGAAAATCCCTCCTGGCTAAGAGAAATAGCCTAGGGGAAAAACGTGCAAAATCTCAAAGCTTTCCGTCACAGCTGTTATCACTCCTGATCCATTTTTATGCTGAAGTAGCTTCAGGTATGGTTACTGCAGTTTGTTGAAGTTAAGAAACAGAAAAAAAACATAGCATAGCCCTTCCACACAGTCAGTAGCCTCCCAGCAATTAGCCAGCTTACTGGCAAAGAGGATCCTTGTGGAGTCATGGTAATTTGTTTTTTTCATTTTGCCTCGTCAGCCTTTCCTCTGTCTGTGTCACAGAAAAAAGTCAGTTGCCTGAAACAAACTCCAGTTGATCTGAAGTCTGAACTAGCCCTGACCCTAATGACTCATTCCCATATTTTCCCTCTTTGTTCACTAGCCAAGAAAAGTTCCCTTTGGTTTGCCAAATTTTCAGGATTTTCAGAATTTTCAGTATTTGGGCTGTAAGTTTGGAGAGATTTTCTTTGCAGATAGTTTGACTTGATCTTTTTATTTGTTCGCCTTTCTCTTTATGTGGTTATGCAGTGTGATAGGCTGAAGCAGACAGGAATGTGCTCCCTTAGCCCTTGCACATTTTCACATTACTGAGAGGTAATTTGGAAGAGGGAACTCTCTTCAGGAGCCCAAGCTACACATCCTAATATTCAATTATCCTCATAGCTGCAGAGGTTTTTAGCGAGGCCAGTGCTGCTTACTCTGAAGTATTTGTCTAGTTGTACTGTGTGAATCCAAAGGAACAGCTGGTCTAAATTTCTCTAGAAATGGTTATCTCTGAGTAGATTCAACTAATTTAATTTCTGCTTTGGTTTTGGTCTGTCTGGTCTCCAAGCCACCTCACCACTGAGACAGCCACACTTAAAACAGAGCTTTCTTTTGAAAAATGTCAGTGATTCATATGCTCCTACCACAGCTCTCTGCAGCCCTTCAAAAACTGCTTTACTTGCAGAATAAAACCCAAACCAGAAATAGGAAGTTCACAAGCAGTTTGCTGGTGTAATACACTAAAAAATTAATCATGCACTCAGTTTACACACTCCTGTTTTGTCCACACAAAAGGATTGTGAGGACACTTTTGTTATATTATTCAATATCCTTACACCACTTCACAGGCTGGTAGCTTCTCCTGTCAGTGATAAGATACAGAGAAGGACAAAGCATCAATGGCAAAGCCTAAACTTTTAGTTCAGAAACTCATTTAATAGTAAGACTTTGACAAAGTTTGAAAAAAAAAGCTTTATGACTGAATCACAGTCTTGATTTTTATAAGCCCAGATTTTAACCAGGCTGCTGCTTTCTTAACTGCCCCTTGATTTGTGTTCATGATAGGCTATATTTTTATAACTTCTGTCAGAGTAATATTTAAGGATACCACAAAAATTCATTCCAACCCTTCTTTTTGCAGTGACATTTCTGTGCAGATGTTCTGCAGTGAACCCAGTCCCCAGAAAACCCGACGGGGATGAGCCAGGAAATGAAATGCTGAGAATCTCAGGCTTGATCTGGAAGGCAGCCAGGGCACACTCCCGAAAGCAAGCAGCAAGGCTTCTGCCTTGAATGTAGGTCACCACTCACTTATGGAAATTCACTGCTCGTGTGAAGAGTGCCATGAAGCAGTGCTTCAGGGAGAATAGACAAACATGTAATGCTTTCTGTGCAGTAATTACAAAGCTGTGAGGGGGAAGACTCCCAATTGCTTTGGCTTTATCTACCCCTTTTCCACCACCTCTGTAGTAGTGAGGCATGTGAGCATCTGACATCACTAGAGAAATTCCTCGAGGGCACATTTCACTTGAAAGCATAGTTTAAATACAAAATTTCTCTATATAAATAAAGCATCTACCTTTTCTCTTTCTTAACAGATTACATCCAAGAAGTTGTTCCGGGCTAAATTCTATTGTCAAGGTGAGGAGATGTCACTGAAGTAATCCCACCATTGCCTCCAGATCCCTGCCCACAAGCCTGCCTGCAGCAATTGATGGAGATCATTCCTCTCTTTGAGGGATACAAACACACACACACACACACACAGAGATATTCCTTGTGGAGATCTGACTTCTCATGGGCTCTACTGACACAAACTGCAGAGCATTCTTACTGTGTAACCACACAATTAAATATGCTGGTATTGTGATCTGAAAGCAAGAAAGAAATTACTGGCATGGTCAGAGCTGAAAAACCTTTCATCTCTTTTCATTTCACTGAGTCATCATAGTCATCAGAAGATCATCTTCTTTCTTGTATATCATTTAATTCCAGGGCAGTAATGCCCAGTTCTCTGCCACTTTGCCATCCCTTCTTTTGGAGATCCACCACCAGTCTATTAATGACCTGCCCTGCTGGCCACTGTCATCACAGTGTGCCAGCAGCCTGCACATTCAATATACCCTAATGTATCTCAAGCATGATGAGGCAAACAAATGTAAGTGTTCAAAAGAGGTCTCAAGAGACACCACACTAAAAGACTTGTATTGGTGCTTCAGTATCAGACGAAGCAATCAAGGTCTTTCATACTGGCTACCTATTTGAAAAGACAGCATCTCCTCTTGTTAATGGTCCTGTTCCATCCTCCAAAATGTATATACTGCCCTTTGCATTTACACTCTGTGTTTTTCTTAGTTCCTGCATGCATTCCTCTCTGTAGCACTAAATCTTTTGAAAAAATGACTTTTCCATCCACCATACCACTAACAGTTGCACTTCCCAGAAACCCTCCCCTGACAAATAATGCAGTTTGGCTGCATGATGCACACCGGTGCTGGAGTCCTAGCACAGTAGCTTTGGGCCTCAATCAGTAGTTCCCCCATGTCTGTGACAACAGTTACTATAAAAAAGGGCCTTTTATCCACCTGCATAGCAGGGGCTGTAAAAGGAAAGGATTCTGCTTGGCAGACAGTAAAAAAAGAGTAGGACATCAGGCCCCAATCTCCATTCTGGCTCAAAGTCATGATTATTTCATCTTTCTGGGAAATACTCTGGTTGGACAGATGCTGCATCTCAGTTCAGTTGCTCCCAGCTAAGAGGAGAAACTCATATAAGTGAGTTTCAGATCCCAGTTCTGATACATATTTAATACAATTTTTAATACAACTGTCAGAAAAAAATGCTTTTCTGGCCAATGACCATTTCTGAAGAAATACATCAAGGATTTAGGGAGGACATAGGGACCTACATCCAAAATTAGACTGGAAAATAAAACCAGAACAAAAAACCCAAACACCAAACCACTAGCTCTTACTCTTGGGGAATCTTTTTCCTTATACTTACTGGTTTAAATTCCTCCACTCCTAGAGGTGCAATGCTGACCATGCCTACAAGCGACTTGCTGCTAACCTGGTTGAACAGGTTGCCATTCAAGCCTAATCAGTAATCAAAGACTGGAATACAAATTCTCTGTTCTATCAGTTAGCAGCCAGCCAGAAGAAAACTTCCAGTTAAATATTCCAGGCTTAATACAGTTAGTTACAGTGTTTCTGAAAATCGTCAGCCTTTCATTGTAGGAGCCAGGTGCAACCACAGCCCTTTCTGTAACATAAATCCTGAATTGCCTTGTCTCTTGTGCTCCAGAAAAACTCCTGCTGCTCTAGCCAGAGTCTGGGCTCCAGCACTCCACTCAGCACTTTTAACATCCTCACAGCCCTGGTTGCTAAGATGGGGACAGATATGCTGTGAACTCATCACATGCTGAGAAACTTCATTCAGGGTTTGTGCAATGACACATACAATGAACGGTCTGTGGGACTTGTCTACAAAGCCTCTCACTCCAAAGTACAAGCCTCCACCTATTTAGCACAGGAATAGCTCCATTAGATGATAATATCGGGAAATTATATACCTTATTCAGACACCTATAGGAGAAGGGTACAATAATATGTGTCTATTGAGAAAAAAGTAATAAAATGTCCCAAAACCCTTTGTGGAAAGAGCTGATAGACCTTGAGTTCTCTAGGGGTAAATGATTTATGATGCAATCATCTGAATTATTTATCCTCCATTCATCTCTATGCCCTCGAGTGGAATTTCTATTATGCAGCTGTAGTTATCTAAAAGTTGGATGTCTAGTCAGAGTTGATTGTCTAAGGTCACTTAATAGTACATATGCAGACAGTTCCAGAGGAAGAGCCATCCTTCCCACCTTAGACACCTCCCTTAGACTCTACATATTGACCAGAGAAGAAGCTGAAATGGCTAGTTCAGACTAGGCAGCTACCTTAAAATGCTGCTTCCCCATATACCACCCTGGGGATGCAACTAGACACTGGTGTGAGTGCAACAGAGAGCCTGTTGCTGCCCCATGCTGGGCCAGGGCTTGTTGCAGGCAGGGAACCCTTCCCATTCCTGCTCCCACTGCCAGACTTGTTCCAGAGCCACAAGCACCTGGCTGAGGAAGCATACTTTCTGAGTGGAGCAAGAGATTAATGGTCTGGGAAAGATGGTGAAGGTGATGAAGATGGGGTGAAGGAGAGAGAAGAAAAGAGTGCTCTCCCCTCTCCTCTCTCCTTTCTCCTCTCTCCTTTCCCCTCTCTCCTTTCTCCTCTCTCCTCTCTCCTCTCCCCTCTCCTCTCCTCTCCCTCTCATTGACATTGGCAGTCACCCTGCCAGCCAGGCATTGTAAATCCCTTCCCATCACACTGGTCTCACGCTTCCATCCTGGTACGAGCTCATTTGTTACTGTGAGTGGGCATGTGAGGTACGGCTGCCAAAGCAAAGCTGTTGGAGGGAGGAGAGGCAGTGCTGCCCCATCTGCAGACTGGAACACGCCGCTCCCCATGCTGGAGAAAACAGCCTCCACGGGTACTTATGGGAAGGACAGGAAGACAACCAGCATTCAGATGTTCTGAATATGCAGATTTATATTTGGAGGCTGTTAGAAATATAATATTTTAAATCAGTCACATTAATCAGGGACTTTTGCAGCATTTGCTGCTATGAAAAGAATCACGAGTGCACACTGCATGTAAAGGTTAATCAAAGGCAGCTTCTTCTTTTGGCAGCTACATTTTTCTGCTGATCTTTGCCAGGAAGCATTTACTTCATTGTTTTGGTGTTTTTTTTTTCCCCCCTTTCTTTCTTTCTTTTAACTATATATGTGCAACCCCCACTCTCAGGTTTTCTAAAAGTTATATCACACACATTTTATATACATGGAGAAGAAAATGGTGAACCTGTAACACTTCAAAGCTACTTTGACAAGTGGGGTTTCAGCAGTTTTGATTGAGACTTTTCTGTATCTTTTGTAGAAGGTGCTGACTGATCCTTTGTTGCAGACATTGGAGGTAATCCCTTTAAGAAAACCACCTGAGGTAGCAGGAAACCACAGAGCAGTCCCAGTCTGTCAAGCAGCTGTACATGCTTGTTGATATATTTGTTCTGGGGACAATGCCTCTTACACACTGCCCAGCTGGGAAGCATCTGGAAATATTTTATGGACAGATTCAGCATAAAATGGTGGGTTGACTGCAGACTGCAGTGCAGGTTTGTAGCATCTAAGCCAGCTTTCAACAAGCCCATACCATTTTTAGATACCATTTACCTGGTAACGTTCTCCTTGGGGAAGCACAGATGTTGCCTATGCTCTCATTCCCCAGAGCAGACCATCTCACACAGCTTCGATCACAGCTAAGGTATCACAGAAGCCCTGATTGAAGAAGATGCAAGAGAAGAACTAAATCAAAGCACCACCATTCAGCCGGTCAGTGTCCCTGTCTCTCTAAGTGCTGCTCCTCTTGGAGGTGGAATGTATCTGTCTGTGTGGGGCAAGGCTTGTAGGGCTTCCCGGACCCTTCTGCTGCTGTGAGCCAGTGCTAGGACAAATTCAGGTGGTGATGCTTTGTCCTTTGGTACAGCAACAGGGCTGACCTTGGCTGCACTCTCTGCCATACGCACCACACTTCCCATAAATCATTAATTTTTAACTTCTCTCAGTCTATGCCAGGAACTGAATCACTGTAAAATAACTCATATTCAATTTGAAAAAGAGGCTGAGATAAACCAAGATATTGCCTTTCCTCTCTGAAGGAATTTGTCCAAGGCCTAGTAGGTACAGTAGGACTGTTTTCACATTCCACCATGTCTGTCCTTCCTTTCTAGCTCCTCATTTGACTTTTCTCATCACGGAAAATCTCTAGTATTTTCCTCTTCATGTTCTTATGCCATTTCTAAACTTTGCTCTCTGAATTTTCATCTTGTTTAAATTTCTCTTTCTCTACTTTTTCCATCACTAGAAAGGTATAAAGGCTAAATGAGGTGAACGAGAGTTTAACCCTACAATGTAGTTGCACTGTCCCAGTCAAGCCCTGGTTCTCAGACTCAAAATTCTTACATTAAAGTTTCCCCTTCAAACTTAGAATAGATGCAGCTAACATACCCAAAATTTTGCTAGAAAAACGCGTGTTTCTGAGTTCCTTTTGGCCTGGTAAAAACCCACTTCTAGCTCTGCTCTCAAGTGATCATGCTGTCTGTTTTCAAATCTTCACCTGAAATGAAAGTGAGTTTCCATCTTGATTTCTTATCCATGTTTAGACTATTTTAAAAATTTCTAGCTAATCTAGTAAGTTTGCTGGGAAGATATAACTGAGCTCAAAAGCCTACTTTGGCTGCTTTTGTTTGTCCATGCAAAGCAGTTTATTTTATAATCTCAGTGCTTGTTCCTCTTAGATCCAGTGGCTTTAAAAGCAGTTGATACCACTGGAGCATGTTATCTACACCTGCATATAAACATCACTCGTGCTGTCCCAAGCACTCACAGGAACACACCGGTGACATTAAGATGGTTACAGCACAGCAGAAGGGATGTAGGGTGCTCTGCACCTGAGCTTAGCCACCAGACATTGTTGTTCTTGTGCCATACGACACCACCCCTCCAGCTAGCTGGGAATCCATCCAGAGTCTCCAAGAAGGGATAAAATACTGCTTTAGTTTCAGCATGGAAAGTCTCCCTGCTGTGCAAAAACCCCTAACTACCTAACCCCTAGCAGGGGCTGGCAATTTTTCTGGAGGTCTTGATCATGGCAGCTTGCCCATCCAGGTCAGGAAAACCTGGTGGATGGATGGGAAATCTGTATACCACATGTTGCCAAAACCCCATTCAGTGAATGGTTTCCCCCTTCCATGCAGTTTCATAATGATTTTTCACAGCATATAAACTGGAGAAGGTCAGGATTTCTTCTGATGAAATGATATTCGTAGTCTGTGGAAAAATACACTTTTCTTGCAAATTGAACAGTTACTGCAGATGACTAATTTTAGTATAACTTTGACCAGAAAAGGTCTGTTAGATACAGACAGTTAAATCTCATCTAAGAATGGTTTTGTTTTAGTCATGGAACAAAATTCACATTGCCTAAAACTAAACAAACAAAACAAGGTAAAAGAGAATAAGAGAAAACGGAGAGAAGGGAAGGGCTAAGATCTGATAAATGTTGGAGACCGTGACCTATAACTTATGAAATTATTGTGCTGTGAAAATAAAAGTTTGTTCTGTTCTGTTCTGCTTAGGAATTTAGGTACACAAGACAAACAGCATTTCTCTGTTCAAATACAGCTTTTCAGCGGAGCAAATACATTGGTAAACATTACAAGCTGTGTTCTAAAATTTTTTATTCCACCAAAATCTTCTCAGTTTATTTGGACATCTCTTATCTCCTTAGTGGACACTAGCTTACAACTTTTCTATGTATGCTGTTTGTCTCACTGGTGTTGCAGGACAAAGTACAGCCATCCAAGATGTGTCTCCAGCAATAGGATGATTCAAAACTGTTCATATGACTTATGTGCTGCCTATCCCTACAGATATTTTATTTTGCTTCACAGCTGCCTTTCCAGATTTTATGTCATTGCCACTTACCATAGTATTTGTTGTGTGGGTGTATTGCTAGCGAACACAGCCTAACTAGATTTACTTTAAAATGCTATGAGTTTAAACTGCAGTAAGTTATTATGCCTTATCAAAGTGCAAATACTATGTTCCTACCCACATGCCTCTTGCAGAGCTGCAGGTCTTTAGACTGGAGTCCCTTTCTCCTGCCCAGTTAGTATAAAAGCCTAGGCAGAGAATTAGGTATCTATTTATGTTTGGAAAGTTGAATCAATGAGTTCAAAAGGACTTTAACCAATATTTTGAGTTTGCATTCACATACATGGCCATGGTGTATATCAGTAAATGTTCTTTAAAAAGATTCCTTCTTTCCTGTCCCTTCCTCACCTCCACTCACCACAGCTCAAGTGCTCAGTAAAGGTCATGTATTAGAGGAGTTGGAAACAGGACTATAACGTATCAGAGTCTACCTGTTTTGCGGTGGCAGAGCAACCCATGAGGAGATGGTACAAGATGATGTCAGCCCCTGGGACGATTCAGAGCTGCCTTCCCCTCGGCAGCCTCCCATCCTGTCCTTGTTTTTCTGGTCTGACAGCCAGTGCAGCTCAGACCCTGGCTGTGCAGATGACTTTTAACAAAGCCCTTTGAAAATTAGTGTGCCCACTTCCTTTCAGGAACCACGTGAGTGTTACTTGGGACCTGCACTGAGGTACATGAGATGTAGCTCTGGAAATACAAAGCTGGCAATTTTCTTCAGCTGGTGGGGAATTTTGCCTTTTTTTTCTTCAGTTCCTATTGCAATTTTTGTCATCACCAGACAAAGAGACCTTGAATTCTGGCAGATAGCATGGAGGAACTGGGAATCCCTGTTCCTCATTACAGTGTTAGACTGAGCAGTTCCCAAGGTGTTATGAAACACTGCAGTGGGGTCACAACAGGAAGCACAACCATCATCAGCATGTAAAACACAGGCGTTCCTTCCTATTCTAAGAATTCAGAACTTCCTTATCCTCCAGCTCAAAATCCTCTTACATCAGTTGCATTTATTTAAAGCAATTGGTTTTTATCTTATTGCTGCTTGGGCCACATTAAGGACCCAACCCCTGCTTAGTCCTTCTGCATGCAAAATTTGCATGAGAAAGAGGCAGAAGGAAAATTAAAAGATGCAGCTTAATCAATCCTTAGTGGAAACCTTGAAGTCTCCGGTCAAAGGTCTGCAGACTGCATGAGGTACTCTTCTGGTTCCATCTGAGCTCCTGCCAGAGCTCTGTGTTGTGCTCCTCCAGCCTCATTTTTCTTTTTCTAATTATGTATGGTGTGCCATCAGGATGGAAGGTAATCTCACAGCCTATTTAATATGTACCTGTTGACTCCCACACAACAATTTAATCAGAATTTGATAAGGTTTGGAGGCAATCCATCTGTTTAGAGGTCAAACAAATACAAGCAGTCTGAGAAACTGCTCTCAAAAACCATAAAAGGGATTTTCCAACTAGGTGCAATGCCTGGGTCAGATCCTATCCATTTTATTTATATGAGCAGTCAAACCATGAATTGAATGACATGAGTGCACTAGGTAAGCAGGATCCAACCTATTACATAGCAGCTCCCTCAATATGCTTAGTCCTCATTCATCAAGAGTTCCAAGGACCTTTTGACCACAGCCAGACAACACAAACAGTAAATTTAAGCACAGGATTAACTGAGAAGTTAAAATTAGACACCCGCTTAAGCATTTCCTGCGTTAAAATTCAGAGCACTTCTTGGGGTTTGGTCTTCTCTGCTCTCATTTGTAGATACAGAGGAAAGTCTTTGTAAGATGTGGCTGCTTCCAGACTTCACACAGATTAATATGGTACAGTCCAACATTTTTTTGCCAGCCAAGGAGTTTACTGTGTGAGAACTCCAGCTGCACAACGAGAATCAAATCCAGGGACCCCCCCTGGGCTGGATTTCTTTTCTCTCCTTTAAGGTTGACTGTCTGCACAGGCAGAGATGTAAAAGGGCTATTGCATAAATCCAGGAGAATGGATGAGCAAGCTGGTTCCCAGGTATATTGTGGCCAAGTACCACTGCTGTTGGCTGCAGAAGTGATGGCTGCAGCTCCTGGCCAGGGCTGTGAGCAAGGAAAGGGAATCCAGCAGGGCGGGCAGTAGTCACACATGGTGCCAGAGCAGCATGTCTGCCTTCATTCACCAGTCTATGCTCAGCACCCTCTTTTCTCAGACACTGTTCCCTTATTTGGAGAAAAAATTGGGGAAAACATCATATCTGAACATTTTTACTTTATCCTTAGTGCTCTGAGAAAATTAATACTTGAGTGCACTACACAGACAGCTGATTGGTTGCAGACAACCTCACGGTGCCCACCATGTATTTCCAAGTGTTCAATTTTTGTTTCAGGGTCCTGTAGCTGCTCCAGCTGCACCAGCCCTCAGGGCCTCCCGCTGCAAAGCAGCCTCTGCAGCTCCAGGACTATCTGGCTGTCGGGGGCAGGGGCTGTTGATTTTCAAGCTGCCTGGCTCTTCAGGCGGGATGCACAGCACAGTGATATAGGGTAGGTGTATACCACAGCCTCTCAAGGTTAGTCAGCAGCTATTATTAGCCCTGAGCTCTTGATCCAGTGACACTTTCTTTGCCTCTGTAGGTCACGTGCAGACCGCAGAAAAACTTGTAAAGGAGTGAGCAGTGACAGACAAACTTCAGGGGACAAAAACACTGTAACCCAGATGGGTCAGCCTTCCTCAGCCTGCTTCCATCTCCGTCCATCCTGGGTAAAAAAACACTGGTGCTGGATTGCTATGAAATGGTCAGAAAAGGAAGGCAGCAATGTAAATTGTAAATTGTGGCTTTCTTCAGCTCCCAGTATAAAAATACCTACAGCCTGAGGATCTGAGTGACAAAATCAAACCCACTGCATTGCATATCCCTATGCCCATTGCCTCAGATTTTGTAGCCTTCATATTACATGTTGCAGAACACACACAAGTCTAAGAACCAATGTTCATTTTGCAAACAGCTGTTCTGATTGAAAATGGCACTGCCTTGACTGCCTGTCCCTGCCCCAAAATGATCACTCCCTGAATTCCAGACATGCATAGAAAGAGGACTTGTGTAAACTTCTCCTCATCCTCGTCAGAAAAAAACGCACTGGGCTATTCCACCTTGCCCAGAAGAATGCTGATTTACGGAACAGATAATACAGTAAAAATTGGGCTATTTGAAAATCTTGCAAATCAGGCATTCAGAGTCTCCAGACTCTGTTATGGAACTTGAACCTTGAAATTTATCAATCAAAAATTCTCCACACTAGCAATAAATGATTCAGAACATTTTATTAAAATCTCACGGTGAAGTAAAATGGTGCTGTGCAGACACCCATTTTTTTTTCAAATCCACTCTCAGACTTGACTCCAGTTTTGCACATTATCGCTGCTTGCGTCTAAAGCTCTGAAAGATATCAAGACTTCTTTCTCCCAGCAAGTATGAAGGAACAATACCTGAAATCACAAGCTCAGTGACTAAATTTAAGCACAGCACTGAAAACGTCAAGTCATCAAGATCCTTACACTTTTCCTTCTTAATATGCTACTTCTTTGAATTCACTGTTTAAAACAAAGTTAGCAAACTTCACCGAAAATATTAGCACTACAAAATGCAACTGGATTGGATTAAAAAGCAATGGATATTTCCTTAGATAAGTGCTTGCCTGCAAAATTTCAACTCTACAGTAAGCTTTATGGATAAATTATTTTTTTAGCAGATATAAGCATCTGAAATAGGAAAATTTAAAACTTAACAGGTGCAAAGGGCACATCCAGAAGATGCATACACTTATCCACAGAAGTTCAGTTTCAGCAAGTCACTCCAAAATACTCTTTCTTACGCATTTATGTTTTTTTTCTCTTGACCATTGTGAATTTTGTTTAATATTCTTATGAGTTTGTCTGCTTGTGATTCTGATAAAAATATTTTTTAAATCTAAGCTGAAATAGAATTAATTAAGCCTAAGCTTACATTAGCATATAAATAACTTACAGAGTTAGTGTGATGTTTATTGTAAATGGTTGTTGAAATATAGCATGAAATTTTGCAGGTTCAAAAAACCGAAATTTTTTGTAAAATGCCATTTTTATTACATAGGTGTGCATTGTACTGTGGTACTGAGTGCATTCATTAAAAAAATCTATGAATCATTATTTTTCCATATTTTTGTAGCCATTATTTCTTCCATACAAGGGTACATTTTAAAAAGTAGTCTGCAATTGCTCATCACCAGCAATTATTCTTAATAATACATTTCAGTCACCTAGCTATTCTGCTAGACATATGTAAGGTAAGACACACCTCACCAAGGAATGGACTATGTTCTAAGGTCTTTTTCTTTTTCCTTATGAAATATCCTGCCTAGAGACACATTGAAATGTTTTTGAACTCCTAAAAGAAGAGAAAGGTGGAGAAAAAGCAAGCAGCATGGTGAACGAGCTGCTTAACAGGGTGATCCAGAGCAACAGCTCAGGTCTCAGCTCATAAGGTACATTGGTTTGCAGTTCAATTCTATAAATTTTAGTTCTTCAAGCTGGCAATGGCTCTCATCATCCTTTTATGTTTATAACAACAACAACAAAATCTAGTTCTTTCCCTGTCTGTTAATATAATAAAACCTTTCTTTCCAATCTCTTCTGAAGTGTAAATGCCCTGAAAAGGTCTGATGGCTTGAGTGCTTCTCCTACTATTGTGCTTCATTGTATGTAAGTCGGCAATTATCCTGTGTGAGCTCATCTCACAAACTACGCAGGATGAGGCCGGTTCAGTTCTAGTGGTACTTTTGAGAAAGCCCCTGGAGCTCTAGGAAGTGTAAGTAATCGTTTGTTAGGGGACTGGCCTCTGAATGCTTTGATCACTTAGAGACGAGCAGGCAGGATGGACCACCAAAGCCGCACCAAGCCTAGCACACCCTCACCCAATTCTTCCTGAGCAACGTGAGGGTCCCCAGCTGCTTCTTTTACAAAACCCAAGCACAAAGTGTCCCAACCACGGTAACTTTTCCAGGAGATCAGGCACCCCAAGCTCAATGCTGTCTGAGGCTGACCAACACTCCATAGTCACAGGCAGTGGGCAGGAAAAGTGTTATCCAGACTGATCACTGCCTTCTTCACAAGCCACAAAAGCCTTTTCAGCATCCCCATTCAAATACAAGCACCAGTCCTACAGGTTTACAGAGAAAATGAGAATTCTAGCTCCAGTTTTACTAATCTGGGTGCTTTGTTAGTGAGTTTATAAAGTGCCAGTTGAGCATTCTCACCTCTATTTCTTTAAACTTTGCATTTTCCCTCTCCCAGAAGTCCCTCCTGGACTGATGGCTAAAATTGGATTATGACCCCAGTTCAGGTAATTATTCTAACCTTGAGCAAATCAGCAAGGCATGCCAAAGGAGCTGCCAGCAGTGCTCACCCACCTCCTCATCCCTATCTGTGTCCAGCATCTCGGGCTAAAGACGAAGGTAGAAATCCCCTCACATATCTTCCCAAAACTGGTTACTCATCAAGAAGGAAGTTGGCAGGTTATCTTTAACAAGTTTAATTTCTTATGAGTCCATGCTCATGACTTTGCACTTTGTGCTTCTGTAATTCACACTGTTTGTGTAGCTCTGATGGGTGCCCTGCTCCTCCCTGATGGATTATGCTCTATCCTTTTCAGCGTTAGTGACCCTGTGCCACTTCATACTACTGACAAATGTCTTAAGCTTAGACCACGCTCTTGTATCCAGGTGAAAAATCAAATAATTGGATTGCATTGGTTTCCAAGCTCATTCCTGAAGAACATCACTGATAACTTCGTTCATTCTGTCTCCCCGTGACACGTTCACCTGCTCCCCACTCTAATTCCCATGTGAAACCCTCTCCACTCATTACATAAATAATTGCAGTTACCATTTCAGCAATGCTCAAGGCGCATTAAGTTATTCACAGAAAGTCTAGTAAACAAGTGTTCAGTAAAATATGCTTCTGGGTGTAAAAACACAGGTTTTTGCTCTTGACAGAAGTAATAATGAAGGCAAGAACTCATCTTGTATTCTAGGGTGAGGCTGTTGGACAGTTTATTGTTTGAAATCTTTTAAATTAAAAATCAGAAGATGCAAACCTAGGATGTATAAACCTAATTTTTTCTTGTTTTCTGGTGCACTCTAAAATGACTGAAGCTGAGCTACCTCTACTCAATAACATAAAGGATAATCATTATAATGGCAACAGTAAATAATATGCAAATAATGAAAAGAAAAAACTAGATAGAAAATACTGAATGCAGTATATTTTTTAAAAGTTTAACTTTGGCAAAAATATTTTTCTGCTATTGTGCAGCTACCGACTGTGACTTACAAGTTAAATAACACCTTGGAATTGTATAACAGATATTTATTGCAACTTCTCCCATCCTCTATTTGTCACTCTCCTTGTAAGACTTGGAAATAAATTGTGTTTGTAAACTGTAAGTGTGAGAATTTTGAAACAGCTAATCTTCACAGGATATTACAGTCATAAATTACCTTTAAAAATATTGAGGCAGTGGTCTGGTTTACAATATATTATGCAGTTATCAGGAACTACCTCCAGAAGGTGTTATTAAGGGGAACAAAAAGCAGTAGTCAATGAGTTTTTCTGATACAGCATTATTAATAGTAAACCACAAAATTTCTTGCATGACTTTGCAGGGGGAAAAAAAAAAGAAAGTAGGATATCTGATTCCTGCCAGCCATGATATAAAAAGAAATATATTTTGCATGCGGAACTATTGTATCTCTGAAAATTGCCACCAAATTGTCACTGGAAACATCAAATCATCTTTTTGTTCAGTTTTGTATTTATTTACCAAACCACTTATGGAGGTCTACAATCAACAGCTTTTTCTTAAATCATCTGAAAATGCCATTCAGTGAAAATCTCAGATAATTTCCTATTAAAAGACAAAAAGGCAGTTTTATGGTTAGAAAGCAATAGATTTATAGTTGAGTATGAAGCTTGGCAGCTCTGAATATGGAATAGAAATAGAGAGCTGACTTTTGTGGGTATTCCTTTCCTTATGCCTAAAGATATCTCCCCTATCTTTCAGAAACATTGCTTAAGGGTTTTCCCTGTCAGACACGGTGGCTCTGAGCAGAGCCCCGCTGAAATACAGGGTCCAAATCAACAGACCCCAGCCTTCCTCTTGTCAAGCAGTCCACAGTTTTCCCTTATCAGCCTTCTTCTATTTCAGTTCTATATTATTTTCACATTGTGCTGCTTCAGACAGTGCTTTGTTAAGCAAAACAAAGTCTTCTGCTCCTGATATTTTTTATCCTCCCCTACTTTTACAGACCTCTCTTCTGCGACTAGTAAAAGATGATGCCTTTGGTGACTTGAAGCAGAGAGGGCTTTAAATTAATACACTTACAGTCAAGGAAACCCACCCAGAGTTTTCAGAGACAGCTGACTTTTATTCACGCAAATCGAGACTTTAACATAGGTCACTTCTACATGCAGAACTCCCTGGCTGCCTTTGACAGCTCAGCATCACCTCGCCAGGTCCCTGGGTGTGCTTGCAGCCAGGAGCCAGACCCAGAGAGACTCATCCTCTCTGAAGTACTTGTGATATGCTGAGGCTCCAAAGCTCTACTTAGGGCAGGTTTCACCAGAAATTGAGTGAATGCAGCGAAAATGAATGAATGCAAGGCTTTTCACGCCATGGAATAAAAGTATACACCTCTATTTGACAAAAGGGAGAGGTTCCAGTTCACAAATTAGCACATCTAAAGTTACCAATTCAGGTTGCCCAATTCAGAGGCATGAAGCTGAGTACCGGGAAGGTGGCCACAGGCAGTAGAAGCCATAGGCAAGAGACGGGCAAAAGCCACTGCAATGAGCACCCTCCTCCTCTCCACACGGCTTCCAGACCTTGGTGAGAAACACACCAGGGCATATTGCAGTGATAACGTGCTCTCACGAAGTTCCCCTGGTGAAATGTTGGTTTGGGGTTGACAGTGCAACCTCAGTGTAAAGGGTCAGAGCAGCTGCTGAGCCTCAGGTGAGAAACGGGGACGGATGTGGTTCTATGCAAGTTTTAGGTGCTATGTTCCTGTGATCAGGAGTGGAGGGAAAGTCTAGAAGCCAGAAAGGAGTTGTCACCAGCCCCACGTGTTTGAATCCCTACCTTGGGTTTGGGTGGGCTGGTAAGATCTCTTTGCTTGCTCTGGGTTTATGGATTTATGGAAATCTTAACCTTGATCTTGTTTTTATTATCACATTCGGGATAAACAAAGAACAATTCAATGATCTGCACATATCTTTGAAATAAATCATCTTTAATCACTTCCTCCTTTATTTGATACAAAGACAGAGTCTCTGCAGGCTGCTGGCTTTCTCTGAACTCGAGCTCACAGCAGCAAAGACGTGCAGCCATCTCTCGCTTCCTCCTGCTGCTGAAAGGAGATATTTGCAAGCGTGTGCTGTGGGGAGCAGTCACTTCCTTACCATGTTTGGCCAGAGAAAGAGATTGCACCAAACACGGAAGTGCTCCTCATTGTGTAGTTCAGGAAAATATTTCAAGCATCTCTCTTGCCTTCCTGCCCCTTTTTTTTTTTTCTCTTTAGAAAAGGAAGATGCATATGCTTCTATGTTATATTGTTTGAAAACAAAAAGCTGAGCCGACTCAGACTTGTCTCAACAGTTTTATTTGAAAAAGTAGGATTCTGCAGTGGAGATGAAACTGGCTAAAATGTAGTGCAAGCTTCAGCAAACACTCTCAGGGCACTTACTGAGCAAAGTGGTGGAAGGACCAAAGCACCTTGCATGTCCCTGCCTAAGTGAAGTTATACCACAATTGATAAAAAAAACAGCTAGGATATGAAAGAGATTAAGCATAAAGCATGAAAGCAGTTACCACTGAGCAAAAGGAGTGCTTTAAAAAAACCTGTTATTTCAGCACTCTACATGAAAATTAAATGAAAATGCAGTTATTTTGAAGTAAGGTCTGCTGGGATGTGTACTACTAGCTGGACATTACTTTTAAATTTTATCAAAGCTGTTACTTATGGCATTTTTTCCTCTGTCTCATAAAAGGTCAGTGTCTCAAAGAATTCCTGTTAGACTCCCACCTTAGGGGCAGATTCCATATGAGTGTCTTTCTTGGGGTAGGCAGTACCCTTGAATGTTTATGAACACCCCAGGTCCCAAGTGCCATCACTCACTGCTGAGGCATGGGAAGGTTGTGCGAGTACCTCCACCACATCTGTCTTTGGGCTTTGCAGTGGAAAAGGGCTCGGTAAGTGCACTCAGAGTTGAAAACTTGGTGCTCCAGCTTTGGCTGGCATCACTGAGCAAGTGGTGTAAGCCATAACAGGCCTCAGACTGAATTTTAGGGATCTAAGTAAGGCTGAAGGGTGCTCAGGGGGCTGCTAGGTAATGTTCCACAGGTTTCTCAGGAGGGGATGTCTCTCTCATCCTGGATGGGTGCCCATACACCTCCTGCCCTCCATGAATGCCTCCTGCCCCACAAGCAACACCTCCAGCAAAACACAATGCCAGCATGACTGCATTTGCAGGAAATCAGTGGGTTTGGCTTTCAACACGCCTTATCCTATCAGAAGGACAAGCAAGCAGTGAGAACGTTCCAATAGCAATGTGCCCAAGACATATGGCCCTTTTGCTCAGTTGCCTTGTGCTGGGCTGTGTGGTGCCTCCCTTTGCACAGCCCTACAACTGCAGCAGGAAGTCTGAAGCAAGAGGAAATCTATCGCTTTCCCTAGGACAGTGCCCCACACGTGTTGTGGCACTTTGTTTTTTTTCCTCTCACAGGATGGAAGCTTGGGAGGGTGTGCGTGATGCATTTCTCATTTCAAAATTCTGAAGGAATTCTCATCTATAGGACTGGTTATGCCCTTGTCACAGGCTGGTGGTGCTCCCTCCCAGGCACATGAGCAGCGCTGGTGAGAGCAGCCATGGGAGCAGGATTCCCAGAGAAACATTCTCCCTTGACTGCTGTTTTGCAGGGCAGGGTCTCCATGCCTTACATTGCACTGACACACTACAGCACAGGGGGTCAGAAAAATCTCCCTCTCTGGGAAAACAGTTGATCCAGCTTCTACCACAGAAACATTTCAAAGGCAATTATAATAAAGAAAGAGCCATTCTTCATTAATAGTACTAATAGCAACAGCAGCAGCAGCAACAACGGATTGCATTTATCATTCTCTGCACTGAAAATCTTTTAGCCTCATCTGCCTTAGTCTTTAAAAAATTAACAGCTTCTGAGAAATTAGAGCTTATTGATTTCCCTGGGAGTCATCCCATTCCAGGGGACTCAACAGGGGTATATCATCACTCTGTGACTGCAGCTTATTCTTAGAGCAAAACTGGTGGTTCCCCACCTCTGCAGATGCTCATGGGTTTCCTCAGAGATGACATGCAGAGCTCCAGAGCCCTGCCCAAGCTGTTGCTAGAGACCAAAGGTGTGCCTCCAGGAAGAAGGTGTAAAGATTGTCCTCTCCAAGTCCCTGGAATGAGAAGGACCAGAGGAAAGATCTTTCTCTGATTACTGCTGATCTTAAATAAAGACAATATTTTCTGGCAAATTCTTTATCCTGAGAAACCATTGAATTCTTCATTTTTCCTAGTAGCAGTCAACAGAGAAAGGTCACTCCTCTACAGAATCTGGGAGTTTCCAGTCACTTTGGAGCTGGCTCTTTCCTCTGTTTCCAGCTGGCTACTATCCTGCTCTGAAATCCCAAACATTTGCACAGGATGAAAATAAAGATTCCCAGCCTCATCTCCTCACAAACCTCTGTGGCACTCATGCCAGGCAGAAGTGCACAGCTGATGGAAGGGACGGGACAGCCTGAGCGCTGCCTGTAGTTACTACACTAATTAATACTCCTAGTAGTTAATAGTACTGCTGCCTGTAGTATTACCCTCTGTATTTCATCTGAGATCATATGCCACCTCACCTGTGCCTCTCTGAGGCTCAGTCTGGCCTTCTGCCTAACCCAGCATAGCCCCAACCTTTTAAATTCATGCCCAGTTTCCCCTCCTTTTCCTGTTTTTGCACGTATTTTCTCCTTGCTTCCTGTCACAGTTCAGTGCCCCCTGTGCTTGAGAACAAAACTCTTGACAAACGTCACTGGCGGTTGCTACCATGAGCATTAGACAGCTGAGGTTAACCATCAACCTTTGCATCCCATAAGCACCTAAAAGATGAGCAGCAGCACTTTCAGGGACAAAAGATTAAAAGCAAAGACTTTTCAGTGTCAGTGGCACCTCCCAGTCCTACGATCACCTAAGGGGTGGCTCAAAGCCTGGTCCTGACAACAGCACCCATGGAGGTTTTCCAGTGGAATTAATTACTCTTTAATTCCGGGAACACCAGGTACAGTTGTGTTATTTGTGTTGTCTTTTGCTTTCACTTTATCATACCAAATATTACGCAGTTTATTGCTTGGTGAACTCTGGTCACTCTTCGTGGCAGCTGGTGACTCAGTGGCAGTGCCCCGTCTGTGACAGTGTCCACCCACAGGCTCAGGGATCACACTGACATGGGGGATGGTGGGAGGGAAAATCTTGCTGGTTAGAAGCTATGGCATTCACTGAGCACCTCTCCCTTAGCCTCTGCTTCATTTTGAAAGCAGTGCTGGTGGACCCCACCATGCTCATACAGCCGCTTGCCCAGCCAGATGTCACCCCCTCACCCTCACCCTTGCAACAAACTGGGTGAAGTAGAAGATCTTCCAGACAAGAAAAGCCTGGCTCATGTCACTAAATACAGCCAATAGGACGAGTTTCTACCTTGTCTGCTTGACTCCCATCCAGCAGAAGAGCTCTTGAACCAGATGGCCAGAAGCAGTGGCTGGGTTTAAGGGTTGCTGAATGATGTGCCTGATGAAACTGGCAGAAACTACTCCAGGATCCCTTAAATTACCCATGACTCATGCATCTATGAAGCCATGCCCCTTTCCTGTTTATCTTTTTTATCATTTTTTTATGTACTGTCTGATGCTGTGTTAGCTCTAGTGTTTTATTAGACTTCAGGTCAAGGGTTGTGAATTTATTTGTCATTGTCTTGTGCAATAAAATAACGTCTTCCTGCTTGACAGCAAAAAATTTTGGTTTTCAGTGAAGATTTCAATATTCTTTGCCATATATGTAGTTCTCCAGATGTCTGAATGCTTATAGAGCTAATACAGGCTTCCAGCATTTGTAATGAACAGATTATATGTGTTTTTCTCCCAGCATGTCCAAAGTTCCCTATTCATGACCGCCATTATTTCATGTCCTTCTCATACATGAACTCTTAAACCTAATCCTTAAACATTAGCCTGTCTGAACTAGTATTTTTGGTTTTTGTTTTATTCTGCATAACTCTGGAAAACAGGACTGGAAAGAGTTTTGGAGAGGTCATGAGCAAGAAAAAGACAGAGAGAGAGAGAGTAAACTCTAGTCAAATGTCTCTTAAATTATGATCAAATGGTAAGTGACTCTGCAAGCTCACAGCATTCTGGGTTCTGGGACAAGGGTATCTGCAGAAGGAAATAGGTCAAGGGCTGATATGGGTACAGGCTTGGGTTTGCAGCCTCGGGCAGGAACGGGTGTCTTTAGCTTCTCGGGTATGTGAGGTCTTTGGTGGATCTTCTCTGTTTCAAACGTCAGAGTCAGAAGGAAGTCCCTGCCACTGACAGTGAATTGATGATCATCATGGAACTGCACAGGCAAAAAATTATGCTACTGTGATGCCTTAAGTTTTAACTTTCATATTTTTCAAATCCTGTATTGCTTAGTGTGTAACTCTGAAGTTTCTGGTAGCTTGTTGGCTGCTCTCCTAGGCCAGATAGACACAACAAAGCTTCTCCAAGCTTGCTATTCAAGGATACTCAGATTGTCCTAGGCCCAAAACGTATAAACCAGGGCTGCTAGAGAGGTGGGGAAATTGAAGAAATTACATCATTAGCTAAAGTTTTAATTGGTGAATTTATGCTGATATGCAAATGACCCAAACTTATAAAAATGTGAAGAACTTGTGACTTGTTGTCCATCTTGGGGTTGGAAGTAGCCTCTGGCTCCCCAGGGTGTACCTTTGAAAGCCTTTCAAATAAATACCTACTTTATTCCCTTACTCCTGTCTAGTCTCTGTTTCTAGGTAGCCACTCAAGGCATCAATGCATTGGGTAAAAAGTTTGAAATACAAGTAACACATGTTTGCCTTAATATTTTCACAAGCTTTTAAATGCTGAAAGTTGAAGAACTGCTCACTTGTTTGAGGCTGGTGTACCCATAGTCACTTCAGGAGGGTACAGTCACGCATAACAAGATATGAACATAGCTGCAGTTGTTACGTGACTGAGTATTGCCTGCCTGGTGTAAATAATGCCTATGTAGTCACCATGTTGCCAATATTCATCTCACTGCTTGGAGAAAAGGAAAGGCTGGTAAGCCACAACCAAGTAATGCGTTACAAGAACCACTGCAGCACTGATCTGATCTGATAGTGCTAGTCTAGTAACACACCTGGTTAAAGAGCAGGGAAATAGTTCATGCCATGATGATCATATGATATAAATTATGCATGGCTTCAGCTGCCCTGTGCTCATGCTATCCCCTAGCACGCAGCTGCTAGTTTCCTGCCTTCATGCCGTGTGCTAAATTACCATCAAATCATTTAGTTTGCAAAGGAGGTCTGCTGGTCATCTGCTCCTACACCTCACCCAAAGCAGAGCCAAACTTGCATTTGGATGCTCAGAGCCCTTGGAACGTTGAGGATCTACCGTGATGGACATCCCCTCTGCTTCCAATGTTGACTATCCTGATTATTTTAAGATTTTTTTCTAATGTATACCCGGTGCAACTTGTAGGTGGAAAGACTCATTGTATCTTCTCTGTAACATCCCATTAAGGCTGGGTTTGCTCCAAGCTGCGCAAACCCAGATGCTCTTGCAGTCTTTCCTCTTATATCTTATGCTCCAGTCCCTAGTTGTTCTCCACTGGACTTGCTCCCATATATCAATGACCTAATTGTACTTAGGAGCCCCCCAAAACATTTTCCCAGCTGTAGTTTCTAACCCTCCATTCTTTTCAAACTTGTAAGATCAATAATGATTAATCTATTTATCTAAAGGAAAGAAAAGAAAAAGTCATATAAGGGCACAGTCCCTGGGCTGTCTCTGCGTTTAGCATTAGACAGATGGCTCACATTCCACCTGTGTCTCTGGAGACAGATGCAGCCCAGATCTAAACGGAGAGCTGCTCAACTGCGGCCATGTCAAATGCTGACCATATGTCACAATGGCTAGTGTCAAGGGGAAGAGGGGAAAATACAGCTTTATAATCCTGCTCAAGTGTCCTGAAAATCAGCACCAGAGCCTCTTGTACTGTCCCTTATTTGCTGGAGATCTTAGAAAGACAAATAAATTTTCTGTCATCAGCTGTCAGGAAAATAAGTTCCCTCAAAGGATGAAAGTCACCACAATACATAACATCTCTTAATAGCTTGTTTTGGAGTAAAATCACCTTCACATGAGACCGCAGAAAAAGAGAAGTGTCACTGGACATTTATAAAGCAATAAACTTCATTTGGAGGTAAGGATGCAAGCAGTAGCCCATATGGAGGTGAGTACAGGAGGATGGGAGTGATGGCAGCAGTTATATACAACCTAGAGTAATGGAAACACTTAGACTGGTGTCTGTCTTTTACAGGAAAGTGTTTCTCACTGTTAACTGTATGGAGAGCCTCAGCTGTGTATTCACTGCTCTATTAGTCCCCTCACCTCAGCTAAATTAAGTGCTGGGACCTCACCCAGTCATTCCAATGGTGTCACTCAAGACGCATCCCAGGGTCCCATTTCTAAAAATGTTACACGGCAAACACATAATAATACAATCAGTACATAAAAATAATGCAAAAATCATCATCGCATCAATATTGATGAGCTCCATATCAATTTGTTACTTGAATAATACACCAAGAAAAATAATTGTTTTTGAAGTATACAACTGTAGGCAACAATGTCTATGAAATATACCCAATTGTCTTGACAAAGGTACTGAAAAAAAGTACATTGGGAATGTCCCACAGACTTAAGTGGTTATCTTTGACAGACAATCTTTGTGGTGCTTATCAAGGTTCAGAGTCCATTAATGTATTTCAGTTTCGGCATTCAGAGTCATGCACTGTCTTATTAGACAGTAAGAACATTTTCAATTGAGCTGGAAAAACATCTAAAAATAAAAAGCAATGGGTTTAAACACACTGTTTCTTATTTCTGCCACAAGGTGTACCACAGAAACGACCGTCATACAGCGCTGCCCTGGTGGTGGTCCAAAAATAATTGTACCATTGCTAGGCATGACTCAAGAAAAAAGAATTTCTTTTGTAGCTGGAAAGAACCAAAGGGCACCACATCCATCTGCTTGCCTTATGGCAGGCTCAGTTTGCTATTTTTCATGAGCGGCGCAGTTTTGAATTCCACCTCCTGTAGCTCGCACCTCTCGCTTTGCCCCCGGCAGGGAGCTGAGTACTCTGAGCCAGCCGCGTCCTGTGCTCCCCACTCAGGCGGTCACCGCGTGTCATCGAGTCTCGCTGACTGCGTGGGAGTGGGACTCGAGGAGAAGCCGCTTCTCCGAGGGTGCAAATTACAAGCTTAGCAGCCCAGAGAAGGTGCAAAGCACTCCCAACCGCGCTGTTCTGGAGTCAGCTACGCTCCTTCCCAAAGGCTGCCCCCTCTCCTTCCCTGTGGAGTGGAGCCCTGCATCACAGGAAGGGAGCGGCATGGCAAACCTAGGAAGGAACAGTCTAAAGGCAAGGGAACAAACAGCTGCTGAAAGTGGAATTAGTGTCTTGGTGGGAGGTTGAGAATAAATCTGTCATACTTAGCCTCTCTTTCAGCTATTGCAGAGCAGGACATTACATCTAACAATGAACCCAGCAGGTAGCATACAGGAAGAATATGGGCTGAAGGAGCAGCCACTCTCCCTTCTCTGTCGTTTCCTATAAGTATCCTTACATAAGTATACTCATTATTTATTCAGGACTAGAATCCCAGACTCTTCATTTTAACAACAGCCAAAACCTAAAATTCTTGCTGACTGTTTAGCATCTTCAGAGAACAAAGTGAGGGGGAAAGTGGAAACTCCCATTCAGCTGACATGGAAAAAATGCAGTAGCACTGCAGGCACATTGGTTTCACAGGGTTCCCAGCTTCTGTTACTGCTGGAGGGCCCCAGTCCTTCTCACCCTGCTTCCCTCCCACACCTGACAGAATCAATTCCTAGCTACTATGGAGATACTTATCTATTGTTTCAGCTAATGAGAACAAAACTGATAGGAAAGTTTCATGCAAAAACTCACCAAAAATGGACTACATGGACTAGTTTTTGTCAGAAGTAACACAGTGATGTCACAGAGTAACTGGGAGTTTCGCTAATTGTGAACAAAGGGGAAAAGTAGAAGGGATCTGAGAATGCCCTGTAATAAAAAAATGAGCTGTACATCTTATGAATAGACAAAAATTGACCTAGCTATACACTGAAAAAAGGCCTATATTGAATTACCTACTGAAAGAGGTGAGGTGATGGTTATTTCCTAAGCTACCATAATACCTACAGATCACACTACATCTGAAAGAGTGTGGTAGACTCCATTTGGTCTGCTTTTTAAAATTTGTCCCGAGCCCAATTTTTAAGGGCCCAGTCCTTTAAGGATTACTTTACAGAACAGCTGGTGCTACTACCAAAAGAGAGGGTTTCAATGCATACACATGTCCAAATGAACTGGATGTTTTTGCAGATCTCTTCCCACTCGTGCATACAAATTGTTTTCCAAAAGCTGACATAAATGTATTGTAGAAAATAGTCCAGGTACTCAGGGCAGTTTGCAGTTTAAACAAGACAAGTTGCAGCGTAATTAAGATTTTTTTTTTTTAAGAAATACCAGTTGTTGATGCTGTTAACACTCTGAGCACATTTCTTAATTACGAGATGTGTGCTACAGCCCCCTCCTTCAGTCTGTTTGTGTGGATGTTCTGGGATCCTTCACTTTGAGCACTGGAGTCTGTCCTTACAGACTCACACAAAGGAGCACAATGTGAAACACCGTAAATCAGGAAACATATGGGAATAAACTCAAGAAATGAAAGACAAAGTAGGAGGAAAACTACCTTCATAAAGGCAGTAGGGCTAGGCAAATGTTACATTGGGTATATAAGGCTATATATTACCCTATAAATGCTTCACATAGCTATGTATTCCATACTGAGAATTTTTAATATTCTGTGGAGATTACATATATGTGCTCCTAAATACAGCACTCACTCAACATATGAAACACCCCTGCTAAAACAATTGCACGGGATCTAGGGGAAAAAGCCAAATAAAACTATGTCAGATCCTTTTGTATGGGAAATCAGCCATTCACACATTTTAATGTCCTTTAAGTTACTGGAAGAAAATCAAGACAACAAGAATTTAATGACAGTAACAGCCCTTGATATTTGGTTAATTCCAGTGGGGATTTATGAGAGACATATTTTATAATGTTTTTACTAAGATTGCTTTGCCTAAAGTGGACTAAGCCTCTATGCTTTGACCCTGAGCTCTAAAGTCATAATCAACCAAATAACATCCATAAACTGCAGTTTTCCTAAGAGGAAACAAGGAACTGTCCTGTCCCAAATTTTATCTTCTAAATGATGGAAATTACAGGTAATATTTGAAACTGTTGAAATTATACCAAGAAAATAATTCACAGAATACTGCATAAGAAAGGCATAAATTTGTATGGTACAAGCTCCACTAGTGCTCTAAAATGACTGAATGTTTACCGTGAAGGTAAACTGACCAGGAGACTCAGAAGGGGATACGAGAGAAAACTGAAGTGAAATTAGAGGCTTGTAAGATAGCATTGAAAAATGACAGTTAATAATTTCCAGCCCTATTAATTTGTTGCTGAAATATTACTTCCTACTGTGAAACAAAATCACTGGTCACAACAGAGAAAGGAATAAAAAATATCATAATAATAAACCTACTTAATTTAATTTTCTTCAATCCTTATGTATTCATACCTACTTTCTGAAGGTGGTAAAGTATGCATATTCTTGTCAATTTAGCTACTGACTGAGTTAAAAGTGCGGGGTTTTTCAAAAAATTGTCATTGTCTTAAGGGATAATGGATGTATGATTGAATTTTCTGAAAAGCAAAGAATGATCACAGTAGGACCTAGAGGAAATAAAATGTGGAACCTTATGTGTCTGTTGAGTTCCTAACTTTTGTCTAGCTCCAGACAAACCTTGAACTATAAATTAAATACTTCTCTAAGCAATGAGAGTGCAGCCTCAGGCTGCCTCCTTATTTTGGTGTGTTTTGGTTTGCTGAGGGATGAGGAAGAAGAAAAGGATTGCTCTTGAGCAAGGACCTGTTTCCTCAACTTTGAGAGACAGGGAGGGTGATGAGGAGTGTGGATGGTGGTTATTCCCACCAAAGGAACATTCTTTTCCTTCTGCTTGCAGAAAAGTCTGTCTGTGTAGGCACTTTCCTTAACCAAACCTAGTAATATCAGGCAGTAAATGATATGTCAAGACTCAGTGTGGATATAAATTTCCAGTTCCTCCAAGCTCAATTTACATAGCCATCCACACTCAGTCCAGCTGAGTATTTGAAATATAATCTGCAAAAAAAAGAGTGAAGTAACAGGTTCTTGTTAGAAGGGAATCCACATCATCTCTATTAGGCTGGTTTGGTGATCTAACTTTTGTGCAATTTGAAAGACTAAAACTAGCAGACAAGTACGCTTGTAATGTCAACAGAGATATCTGAAGTAGGTAGCTGCATATCTTCTTGTTGAGATAAAACTGAAGCATATTTTAACGTAAAAAATATTTGTCAGCTGGGTCAAATATATAGTAATTCTTAAAATACTACCAAGAATGGTATATGCAACTTAATAGACACTTTTCATCTCTATATATAATTTGCTTTAAGTGCACAGTTTGCACTATAAATGGGATCCTGCAAAATTACACTGGAGATATTTCTTCATCTATCATGTACTGTAATGTTTGAATGTTCATAAGGGCAAAAATGTTTGACTACCTCGCTGGAAATCCTGTATTGCATATTAGGAAGGAAAGTCTGAGTGTGATATGCCCCTTCTAGGCAAGAAATAAACTGTGGATAAATTGTGCTGGATATGTAATAATGGCATCACTACTGTCAGCTGTAAGAATAGTGGCTGAAGGCAGCAGATAGTCCATTAGCAGATCAAAAATCTATGTTCTGCATCTATGGAAGAAGCAGTCTATAAGGGCCCACTAACATACATTCATATCACAAAGGATAATTTCTCAGACTTCATTACATCTGTAGAAAGAACTTAGTGTATATGGCTGAAACTCAGCATGGTGTTATAAATAATTTACATTGGCAAAGACCAAAGCACAGGCCTTGATCACATAATTAATTGATTTATCTGCACAGAGAAGAACTGCCAAATCTTTGTTCACTGGTGAGGTGTTTACTCCCGTGGTTAGTCCCGCTGGTTACTGCCACCTTTTCGCAGCCTGATGCATGCCCACCCCATAAACAGCCCTCCACACAGGAGTGCACAAGGGTGTAAACTGCTAGTGATTGCTTCATAATCTAAGCTTTTATTACTTTGTTCTCTCTGGTGGCCCATTTTCTTTTAAGAACAATAACATTTTAGAAAGACACCATGCCTGAAGACACATGTGATTAAAATGCCCTTAATACGGCACTGATCTAAGCCATATTACTTCTGTAAAAATATCAATAAAAAGGAATTTTAAAACATGTTCACTACTGCATGATACTCCAGTTTCCTCTCTGCCTTTAATTCTGCATGCCTACTTGGATGCTGTTCTGTGTGAAGGATGATGAGTGAGATGTTCTGTTCCAGGAGAATCAGTGCTCTGGGTAGTCCCGTCCTTGCTGTCCCTGGGCCAGCAGCAAGTAACAAAACTGACAGACCTTTCAAGGTCACTCGCCAGAGCTGGGCCTGAGGGGGTGACCCTCTCCCCCTGTCCTCTTCTAAAGAGCTGTGCAGAAGAAAGTTGCCAAGGGCCAGGCTCTAGCTGAGCCTTGCTGCTTCCTGGGACATATCCAGCTGAAGTCATGGCTGCCCCTCCCATCACCTGTGGCTTCATTTTGTCACCTGTACTGGGGTGGAATCTCACAAAGCCCTGCAGAAACAGCAGTAGTCTTGGAAACTGATCAAGGAAGTGCCTTGACCAAGCAGGCAAAAATGCTTTTTTCACTCAGCACTTGGAAACACACTCCATTTGGAAATTTCATTTGTTTGTGTGTGTATGTGTGTGTGTGTGCGTGCTATAAACAAAAGGTTCTCACATTCATTCAGGCCAGTTTTGCATGGAGCTGAATCCTGACCAACAGCAAAGCTGTCTCCTCTCCCTGCTGGGTCTAAAGAGAAGCAGCAATGACTCACTGGGCTTCACGTGGAGATTTCACACGTTTGCCTTAGCATATATGCCAGTTCCACTACATCCAGCCTGTTTAGCTTACGGCACTGCTGACTAGAAGGACGTACAGCACCTCCACATCCCTGCTGTGCAAGATAAGCACATGGTACTGATATGAAATGTAATTGATTTCACTGGCACAGCCTGTCCTGCAACTTACAGGCAACAGTCTCAAATAATTTAAAGGGATCAGAAATCTGCTATTAAATTGCAAATATTAATATGTGATATTGCTTTTTCAAACACCCCAGTGAACTCTTTGCAATGGCTTCCTTTCTTTCTTTGTAACTTCAGCCTCCTTCTTTCTTTCTCCTTCCATTTATATCCTTCAATATACTTATCTGAGCACTCTTGAAGGATGACACGTAGGAAAAAAAAGCTATACCAAGACATAATTACACTGGCATAGCTAACAGAAAAGACCTAGATGTTTCAAATGTCAGTAGATCTGAAGATGTGTGGGCAGCATTTACAACACTGGTATGTTGCCACTGGTAACTGACTGCATTTTTAACCTTCCCACTGCTGGCTAGCGGTGTGTAAAAGGATAAGGCTAGAAAATTAGCACTAGAAATAAACAAGCTCGTTACAACCCCCTAAAACTTATTGTTCTGAAGCCAAGACAAACAAGGGGAAGGACTGTATAAAGGTTACAGAGGAGCTCCTTCTTCCTGATGGACAGCCTACACAGCACCTAACCCTTCTAGTTTGCTGGCATGCAGCTGCTTCCTCTGCTAGATCAGCCCTGAGAACCAGTTTTGGTCACTCCATATCGAGGCGAAAGGAAAGAACCAAGCTTTTGCTGTGAGTGTTTTAAAGGCACAGCCATCTCAGGCAAAAGGTACTTGAGGGAGTTCCACTATCAAAAAGTTGCAGAAGTCTCCTGGTGAGAGTGAGCAATTTGGAGAGACCAAGCAATCTGACAGACTATTAGACCACATAGTGGAGTCAGACATATGATCTGAAGCAGGGAGTAGCTGCTAACAGGGGTGTTACACCCACAGCTTGGATTTGGTGAGTGAAGACCAAGGAGAAGACCAAACTTCTTGGGCACATAACAGTGGTATTACTAGGATGCTTATCTAGAGGGAGGAGAACAAATTTACAACAGGATTCTATGAAAAAATAGAATATGTGAAAGCAGACAGTGAGAAGAGAAAGCCTTGAGATATGATTGCACTTCATATGTTGTGCAGAGAGGGGGGATACTCCCATTCCTTCTGAGAAGTGCTCATTGCAACAGACTCCTGGCTAGGAATCCCCATACAGCCTAATGCCATAAACTGGGGAGAGTTTCAAGGGACTAAAATTATGTTATTACCCTTAATTAGACACTCAAATGAAAAATATCATATCTAGAAAAATCACTGAAATGAAGGCAACCGCACCTTGGCATTTCATAGGGATTTTGCTTCAGCAAGGAGGGAAATTTCACTGGAAGGTGTGAGCATTCAACTGCTCTATTACCATTAACCCTAAATGTGCATTTAGAAGTCTTTTAGGCTACCAAATCGGAAACTGTGTGAAACCATTCCTGGTCTCAAAACGCTATTTTCTGTTTTTTTTATGATCTTGGAGAGAGTAAACTGTAGATGTCACAGCATTGCCTTTGCTGAAAACAAACTCTGTGCCTATCAGCTCACAAATTCCAGCTGAGAATCATATAGACGAGACAGTGCTCTCCTCATGCTGAAATGCATGTGATTAAACAGCTCTTCCATTTAAAGACCTTTAGCAGAATGCCAGCCTGTTCCTAGTTTTAACCTTTAAAATGCAGCAAGGACTTCGAGAGCGACTTTGGCATTTCTCAGTGTAACCCACACCTCCCACACATAGCAGGGATGACTTTACAAGCAAAGCACCAGGGAGGCAGACATATATGGATATGTACAGCCAATGTACCCCTGTAAAAGGGTGCATGTCTCCCAGAATTTCACCTGTATTCCTCTTGGCATCATTCTAACTCCTCATGCTGAGAAGTGTTATTTATAGCCTCATTAATTTTCAGGGCTTCCCCTTCCCCCCTCCACTTAATGCTGGCAAGTCAGCTACCACGAGTAAAGCAGGCAGCAGTACTTTTTGTGTCTGAGTGGTAATTAAAGTTGCTAAAAAAAATAATAAAAAATTAAAGAAACGTGAAGTTCTTCCCAGGAGCAACGTTCTTTGCATGATCTAAGCATCAGCTGCTTTTGTAGTTGCGAGCTATGGAGATGAGATTGTCTGGGATCCATCTGTCCTGCCTTAACATGCCCATATACGCGTGGTATAGCTCAGCTGCTAGGAGATTTCTTGTTCCTAATTCATTCTGAAACAATACAGTGGGAGCAAAATCATTGATGCCTTCACCAACCTCAATTTCTTGTAATGTTTTGTTTGCTACTGCTAGGGAATAGGAATAAAGCTCACCTTTTATTGCTTTCTCACGAAAGTAATTTTATTATGTCCTCTATGATAACTTCTCATGGGACCTTCTAGCCTTTGGTGTAATATAAGGACAAGATTTTTTGAAGAGGTAGGCATCAGGCTCCCCATCAGCAAAAGCCTTCATAGAGGTTGTAGTATCCTTAATCTAGCAATTAATTTCTTTAAGGAATGGATTTACATATGAGCTATTTGCCCCATCCTTTGGATGCAAAGCAGCCCTAAAGCCATCACTGAGCCTGGACCATAAGGTTATGGCTGGTCTACGTTCCAGCATAATACTCGTAGAGATCAAGTATTTTGTGTTATTGCTCTGTATGGCTGAAAGCTTGTGAGTGAAGTGATGGGAAAGTTGAATTTAAATGTTAAAATAAAAAAGGCTCTGCTGCCCTGGGGAGTGCCCTGGAGCCGCCCCTGGGGCCCACCCTGCGATACTGCCAGCAGTGCACACCACAGAATGACACAGTGGGTGACCTGCCGACAGGTCCCTCTTCACAAGAACCCAAAACGGTGTGAACAAACCTGCTGTGAGCCTGGAGGGTGCTCAGCATGCTGAAGATGGTTTCCGCTTTGGCAGTGCAGACGTTTGGAGCCATGTCCACTTTTCTGTCTGAGGATGTCACTCTGCAATGGCCTCTTTTTCCCCACCACTGGTTTTCACATTAAACATTAAGAAAAAAGGTGCAATGCAAAGAATGGACTTTTTTATTCCCACTGCACAGGGGATCAGTGGCATTTCTTAGAGGCAGTGCCTAGTTTAGGCAGAAGGTTGAAGAATATCCAGTTGGCTCAATTTTCTTGTACAGACCACATGGTATAGAGCAGGTGAGGTGAACTAAAGTGCATGAAAAATTAAACCAGAAAATTATTTTTCTGATTATGTAAATCCGAAGTTCTCTACATTATATTACATGAAAATCTAGCTAAGCAGAGGGCTTTAAAGACAAATTCCAAAACTTCAAGTGATGGTTGAAGAAGTATTTATCCATTTCAAAACATTTAAAAACGCTATACCTGACTAATATAAACCATTTCATATATCGTTATATGTCAGATGGAAAGGAAGCACCATTATAAAAAATAAAACATAAAGTAATAGCTATAGAAATCTGTAAAATACATTAGGTAAGAGCCTGAATTTCATACTTTTGGTCCATAGAGTAGATTTCAGTGAGTTCGTTTGATTTATTTTAGAGACATGAATGTTACTGCTGTAGTTTCACACCACTAGAAGATACTGAGAATAACTAAATTGTTCATGGTAGATATTATAGAACACACAAATTCATTCTTCTTCTTGGTTTGGTGTTTGTTGAGGGGAGTTGTTATGATTACTGGGGATTTTCTTTCCATTTTCAAATATATCTCTAAGTATTGTAAGTGTACTAAATATTCTACCATAACATGCAAAAAAAGAGCACTGTAAATGTCTGTTCATGCAATCTGAAATGTCTACAAAATCACATAAGATTTTTTCCAGGCCCAAATTTCAAGCTCACCACCACATGCCAAAGATAAAATGATGAGAATTACAATAGTGGGGAAAATTTTCTTCATCACTGAGAAGCCTTTGGTCAATATAATGATGAATTTTTTTTCAAGAAAATGTTTTGATTGGACATGTGGTGAATATTTGGGTTCTATTCAAAGGCTGGAAATATATTTAAATTGGAGTAAATCCACTCACTCAATTCCAAAATATTGCTGAAAGGAAAATCTGTGTTAGACAAAAAATAAATCTAGAGCTATCAGAAAACCTGAGGTCACAGGAATTGTAAATTAAAAAAAAAAAAAGGAAGGATATTTACTCATCTCACTATGCCATTCTTTGCATATTAGGGCCTAAAACTAAGGCTGTAGACCTACATTTGACTCTGCTTTGCCATCAGCATCCACTTACTCTGAGGGAGCAGTGGTTGCAGAACCTCCCAGTTGCCAATTTTCATTACATGAATCTTTTGCTTGACAGTTTTCATAAAGCCCAAGCTCTGTGAGACTGAAAAATCTCCTGAGAACTCCAGTTTTTGATTACAAGGAAAAAAAGCAATGTTGTAATCCTCATGACTGTAGAAACAAGAGAAAAAAATTATCTTTTTTCTGATCCTAATATGCTAAAAGCTTACTAACCCACAGGCAAATTAAGAATCTCTGAGAATCCACTATGTTTAATTTTTTTTTTCTTTCTAAGCAGGAAGAAGAGGAAGTCAGAGAAGGTTCTGACATTTTTAAAACCCAGTAAAAGCAATATTGGAATCCAGGTCATTAGCTTCAGCTGAAAACAGAGAGATAAATAGACTTCTGCCATTAAGCCACAGAATTTTGTAACAGGTGTATGGTAAAGCACAGAGCATTTTTTTTTAAAAAATCACCATATCACAGGGACACTAACAAATGAATCTGCCAGACAGCATACAAATCATGGATAAATGTTGTCTGCAACTCCTTTTCTCTGAATTAACAAAATAGCCCATTTTATTAGAATTTGGTTGCCTTGCCTGTTTGAATTGAAAATGCACAAAGCTGGCGCATCAGGGATCTCACAGAGGGACAAGCTCGACACAGGTTGCTTTGCATAGTCATCCTACTGTATACCAACAAATAAGCAAGACTTGCATTTTTTATTTCTTCACACCCCTTTTAGCATCAGCCCAGTGGAACGATTGCACTGAACACTGTATCATGTGCTCATTGTGTTTTATGTGATGCTTGGAGTAGCGCATGGTTTCTTATTAATAAAATTCTGCTGTGCAGCAGCTGTATGGGGCAGCCATACATGAACACAATACACAATAGGCACTGCTCATTTCTACACTGTTTCTAGGGAAGTAAAGGGTTACTAGGGGAAGTGGTGTTTTATCACACATTCAACATTGCACAAAAATAGCCTAGAAGACCAAAATGCTTACGCTGAAGTCTCCACATTTCTGAAATTAATACCACAATGATCTATTTTGGATATGGTTAGCATATGCTTTCTGTCCAATATATGTATAGTTAATGATATCTGGGGGCATGCATGAAAGGGAGAGAAAATCTTCTGAGAAAAACTGAGAAAGGAAGAATTTGCTTCAGTACTGGAGGGCAGAGCTTCTCACCACATCACCTCGGTGGAGCTGCCTCTCGGCTGGGGGCGGGGAGGCAGCAACACCAGACACCATAAGTCTCATAGGGCTGGCAGACTGTGCCTTCACAGAGTGTGAGATCAAAACCCATATGTTTCTCTTTCTAATGACCCTTTTTCATAACCAGGTTTTGGGCTGTATTTTTTTTTTCTAGTTAATTTGATTAAAGTTTCTACACTGCCAGCTGAAGAGGCTGATTTTATTAGCAACATCCAACAACCAATGCAGACACAGTCCTGAGTATTAGAGTCAATTCATCCAAGCCTTCATGTTTGACACCATTAATTGCATTTCCGTGAAATAGGTGTCAGATGTGACCATCTCAATACTGCCTACCAAAGCATGGCAAAGGCCTGCCACAATTTTCTTTGAATGTAAGCAAAGAGCTGAACAAGGAGCAAAGCAGGGGATGATAGACTCCAGCCAGTAATTCCTGAATTTGACCTGGAAGGTTTACTTGACGGTTGATTTTATAATTTTGTTCAGTCCTTGACGGCAGAAACAGAGCTATAACAGTAGTAGTAGCTTATCGCCTCATCTCCGGAAAACAGAGCTGAGCCTCGCCACCTCACCATCAGGGTTGCACTTGGTGATACCCTTTGACAAGCACTGATCAGTTTGGACTTGCAGATCTGAAGTCATAGGCCTCATAACTCATGATATTTTTGCTGAACTATGCTGTATTACAGCATGCACTTTCACTGACTTACGCAGAGCTGTGTACTCCTCATGCTTTGCCTCCCTCAGAAATACCTTGCCGTTTTATTCCCCATAGACTCCACACTAAGCAAGCACTTGCTTCTACTAATCTGGGCGCACGCAGCTCACTCTGTATGCTTCTGCACCGAGCTGTGTCACATCCCATGCTACCTGATTAAGATCAGTAGCTGGGAGTTGATTAATTGACTTTTCAGAAACTCAGCTGTAAGTTTCCCATCTTTCCCATTATACATGGGGAATAAAATCAGAGCTTAAACAAGCACAAGAAATGGTTCATTTCCTTCCTGAACTCATCACCCTAAATTACTGTGAAGGTCCTTATATGACACCAGGACTTGCCAAATCTTCCCATGGACTGCATCAAAAAATCTCAAGCCTGAACTGAGATTCTTATCAAACACTCAATTCCACATGTTTTTCAGTGCTGGAGGGCTGGGGACTATGCCCACAAGGAAGGCTCCCACCTTGTCCAGAAGCACAGACATCCACCAAATCTCCAAGGAGAGAAGCCCCACTGCCCTCAATGCTGTAAAACCAAGGCCAGCTTGTTGTTGTAGTCAGACGCTTCTAGGGAGCAGTGATAGTATGAAACCCCAAATCTACGTGACCCTCACTGCATCAGCAGGCTCAGCAAAACTCAAGCTGCCCCAGAGGGACTAATTTTGCTTTATAGAAATTGGTTGAAATTAATGCAGCCTCAAATCCATAAGGTAAAACTAAGGCACTGCAGAAGCACGCTCACCACCCTCCTACAGGTTATCTGACAGCACATTTTTTTTCCCCAGAATGTTCATTACTCACTCCACTCTGATGAAATTCATGACTACTAAAGTCAACTCCTACTGATCTCCCTGGATCACAGGTTTTACCCGCAGTCATTTGAAGAAAAATAACCAAAACTGTCCCAAGCCTAAAGAAGTGCCATAAACCAGCAACATGGAGTCTGGCTATTTGCATGCCAGATTTATTATGATCCTTATTTTATAAGTTACCACAACGTTTTTGTCCTGAGGTGGTTAATTTTTAATTTTTAAGGAGACTGCAGCTTTTTAAACATTGAAACCAGTTCTTAGGATCAAGGAGACTGTAAAAAGATGTTGTTCAAAACACGAGCAACATTGTAGCAAAATTATTTTTATTTCCATGGGACACCAACTGCTAAATGCTTCACAAAACCAAAAAGCTATGTTCAATCTTGGACTTAAAATTGAAGTTACAGCTTCCTTTAAATACCATACCAGAATAACAAGCCTTAATTATTAAACAAACTAATTATGGGTTAATACAACCGAAGCTGAATCTCTGCAATAGTACTTAGTAAAAGAGTTATATTATGGGTGGGGCAAAGCAATAAATGCAGCCTGATTTTTTCGCCTTTATCAATCTCTATATTAAAGAAATATTTAAAGGGATATACTCACATGGTGACAAATTATAAGATATGCAATTTTTTACTGAAATCTGTCTAAAAACTAGCTTCGAGGATCACAAGTTTATCTATTGGTGAGCACACATATTGAAAAAAATGAGAATGGTGACAGATGTTTGAAGGATCTCCAAAGGTTTTATAGTATCCTCTGTCTCAGTACCGGCTTTTATGCTTCTTATCCATTGATACAGTTCTCCAAAGAGAGGACATAAATACCATCCAGGTTTTAAAACATTTTATTTGCATATTAAAAAAATTGTGCATTCCAATAATTAAAATCATTTGAACAAAAAAAAAAAAAATGGCACTCGACTAACTGCATTTTACAGCTCGCAGGACCTTGGTACAGCTTTGCATTTATTCGTGTGTTACTCTAGTTTACTGTAGTCCCACCCAAGTTCTTCTTTCATCAACATGCAAGCTCTTTCATGCCACCAGGACCAAAGCCAGACAGGCAGAGGGAAAGGCAGCGCCTTCATTCAGTGTCAGTAGTTCTCTCTATTCTTTTGATGTGAAAGGGGCAGTACAGTCATTTTAAACTTTATCCAACCTCTTTGCATCTTACAAAGTTAAACAGCTAAAAGAAGTAAAATAAGAAGGCAATGCTTGTGGAATGTACAGTGCATAATTTGGAAGGGCAGATTTCATTACGATTCACCCGCTTGCTTCTCCTGTTCAATTGCTAAAAAGGGGGAAAAAAACAGAAAAGGAGAGAAAACAAAATGAAGATCGAGAACCTGAAATGCATTCACATGACAATTGCTATAAATTACTAAAATAAATGTGTATTTTTAGCTACAGGTCAAAATAGGGTGTAAATAATTGTAAATTAAGCGCTGCTAGGCAGTGGGTTCAGGTTTTCGCTGTCTGGCACAGACATAGCCGTGTATCCTCCCTCCACTCCGCACCCGCCGCACCCCCGGCTCCCGCCTGCCGCCCCTCTTTGTCTCCTCCCGCCTCCCTCCCTTTATCCTTTTCTCCCTCCCTCCCTCCTTCCCTCCCTCCCTGCCCGTCTCCCTCCTTCCCTGCCTCGCTGCTCTTCCCTGTCGCCTGGCCGCACTCACTTTCTTTTGAAGGCAGCGGGTTTTTCTCTTGCGTCTCTGTCTTCTTCAATTTGGACTTGTCAAATTTCTCGATCTCAGCCATATCTGGTTTGTCGGACATGTTGGCAGGTGACTCTACGCACGGAGGGGAAGAGCCCGTTACCCCCGGCGAGGGCTGCCGGCCCCCGGCGCGGCCGCGCCCGCCGCACCCAACGCGGGGACCCGCGGGAGCCGCACGCTCAAGCTCGCTCCAAGGAAAATGCTTCACCCCCGGCATATTTAAAAATAACTGTAATTTTTAAAAGTGTCTGTTTAATCCAGCATCCCAGGCGTTGCGGCTCGCCACCAGCCTCCACCGGGGGCAGCTCCCACTATCTGCGCGCTGCGGAGTACAATAGAGGGGACGCGCCCTGCGCTGACCGCGTTTTTAACTCGTTACGGGCAAACAGTTTAAAAATATAGCCCTGGGACAGCAACAAAGCCGCCTTGCGCCTCGCACGCCACCGCCCTGCAGCAGCGCGCCCTCAGACAATACCCCCACGCGGACAATAGCCCCCTCTCTTCCGCCTTGCTTCCTTCCCACCCCCCAGCACAAAAGCCCCCGCGCCCTGCCCTGCCCTGCCCTGCCCGCGGTCCCCCCCCCGGCAGGGATGCCGGGTTCATGCTGCCCGCGCTGAGGGGCCCGGGGGGGTGTCTGGGGGGGTGCGGCGGGACCCACCGGTGTCGCCGCGCGGTGATGCTCTGTCCCGCCGCTCGCTGCTGCCGCCGCTCCGCACGCCAGTATAAAGGGCGCTCGCTGGCGGGGCGGTTTTATCCCCGCGCCTATGCAAATGACGGTGATGTCACCATTTTGCCGCTCTCGCCGTTTTTTTCTCTCTCCTTCTTTCCTCTCTTGCTTCCTTCCCCTCCCTCTTTGCCCAGCCCTCCTCCTCCCCGCGCACACGCGTACACGCACACAAAGCTACACACACAGGCAGTTGCACACGCACAGCTTTCAGCTCGGCTCGTAGCCGGGCATCGCCCCGGTCTCCTCGGTTCCTGCCCTAGTCCCGGCCGATGGGAGGCAGCCCTA